>PVKC010054070.1:0-10026 GCA_004027635.1 Crocidura indochinensis | reverse complement strand
GAAAGAAAGAAAGAAAGAAAGAAAGAAAGAAAGAAAGAAAGAAAGAAAGAAAGAAAGAAATTGTCAAAAATCAGAAGTAGAAATCCTCAAGATATCATCTGCAACTGTAGGATGAGAACATCTCAAGGTTGTGAATTTATTTTTAGTACATACTCAAGTTACAAGGTTACAGAGTGAGACTATGGCCATCTCAATATCATTTCAATGCAGTCCATGGTTACATCATGTCTTCTAGACTTATCTACCCCCATGACATTTCTTGTTTTCTGGTGTTAGCCTGTTTATTACGTGGACAAAAATTTACTTTTCTCATCAGCGTTTTTCCTCTTAAAAGAAGTCAGACAAGGTATTTTCACATCTAATAAATTCTAATAAAAACTCTCAAAAACTACTAAAATGGAATATTTAAGAGATAGCATAATGGGTAAGGCTCTTGCCTTGCGTGCCTCTAATCTGGGTTCAAACCCCAGTGCCTCATATAGTTTCCTCCACCACACTAGAAGTGATCCCTGAATATATAGTTAGGTGTAACCCCTGAGAGTAACTGTGACCCCAAAACAAAAACAAACAAAATTGCAAAAAGATGGAAGGCTGCATTTTGAAAATCTGTGATAAGAAACTCAAAGTAACTGTGGATATGATATTATACAATCATAGTACTACTTTTCACCAGTCAACTCTATAACTGGTTGAAAGATAGATTGGTCCTACTAGGGTTTTGTTTTGTTTTGTTTTGCCAAGAGGAATCTGAGCATCTCTCTTATCCCTCATTTATTAATTTTTGAGAAAACAAAAGACTTAATTTAATGTGTAAATATAGGAGAAATTAGATAAGTATCTCCTTCCTCTATCCACTTTCTTTTGACGGTACTGGTGGCCCAGATCTTCTTATGACTAACTAAATAAAGATATCTAATCTTATAGATAGTTATTAGGAAATCAATTTGTCCAGACATTTAGGCTATCAGCTACTTTATTAATTTTATCATGGGTTGTTATCTCTGTCTTTTCATCCTAATACTCAATTGATGAAACGTAAAATAAATATGTGTGAATTACTGAGTCCCTCAATATTCAACATTTCACTCCTGGCTTATTATTCAGTTTTTGAATAAAAATTAAACTGTTGAAACTTGTGCTATAAAGTACTATGCTAGATATTGATGATCTTAATGAGTAGGTTAATTTCTTTTCTAGGGGGTTACATATAATCTGGATGAGAATTACAGGGCCAGCACAGACGTTCATATTAACAACTGGTCTAGAGAAATTAGATGAGAAAGGTCAGAGAATCTGACACCAATTCTGACCTATTCTACTAATAAAAAAGAGATTCACTACAAAATAAATGACTTTAAGATAAAATTTCATAAAAATGTAAACCTTCAGGTCATTATTGATTAAATTATTTTTTTCTACAGTTTGATGTTATTGTTTTCTATTTTGGAGGGTCACATCCAATTCATAGCATACTCTTATCTCTGTTCACAGAAATCACTTCTGTTTAAGTTACCATATGAGAACAGTGAATGAACTTGGGTTAGCCACTTGCCTTTTACTCTTTATACTATCACTCTGGCCAAAATAACTCATTTGATGTTTCATATCCTGGAACTACATTTCTGTTATTTTTATAATTATTTGTTTATTTATTTGTTTGTTTTGTTGCCACACCAGACAACACTTGGGTTACTCCTGGCTCTGCGTTTAGAAATCATTCCTGGCTTGGGAGACCATATGGGAAGCCTGGGATCAAACCGTGGTCCGTCCTTGTGTCAGCCCTGTGCGAGGCAAGCTTCCTATCACTTGCACCACCACTCCGGCCCTATTTTTATAATTTTTGAAGTAGATTTAAATATAGTTTTATATGTTTCAGGGGCACAGCATAATTTTTTGCTGTTGTTGTTGTTTTTATCTTTTTGTTTTTGGGTCACGCCCAGAAGAGTTCAGAAGTCACTCCTGGTAGGCTAGGGTACCGTATGATATGCTGGGATTCGAATCCTGGTGCATACTTTTTTGGCCGCATGCAAGGCAAGCGCCTTCCCACTATGTTATTGCTCCAGCCTCAACATAATTTTTATTTTATTTTATTTTATTTTTGGTTTTTGGGTCACACCCGGTGATGCTCAGGGGTTACTCCTGGCTATGAGCTCAGAAATCGCTCCTGGCTTGGGGACCATATGGGACGCCGTGGGATCAAATCGCAGTCCGTCCTAGGCTAGCGCAGGCAAGGCAGGCACCCAAAAACAAACAAACAAAAAAAATTCAAAGTTTAGAATACAATTGATTACCTGAATCTCATGCTATACTTTTCATACTCATGACTTGCTGTTTAAAACTGATTCTTGATTCTTCCTTCATCTATTTTACCCAAATCTCATGCTCCTCCCCTTGGTGATGAGCAATCTGTTTTCTAGGAGCTTATTTTTTTAGTTTCATTTGATTTGATATTTTTATTTATTATTTTTCAGATTCCACATAAAAGTGAAATCATACGTTATTTGTTTTTCTCTGATTTTACTAGACCTCTAGGTCTATTGAGTTGTTACAAATATTCTTTACATTTTAAAATATTCTGCAGAATAAAATGTGTTGCTTAAAATTGGATAGGCCTTTAAATATAATATTCTAAAAATAAATTTGACTGCCTTTTGTGTTGACTTCATTTGTAAACTCCTTCCTCTTCCCTATGGCTTCAGTTACAGAAGAATGAGGATTTTATGCTAGATTTTATGCTAATCACATGCTGATCACATTATTAATCCATATTTAATTTCTAAAAAAATTTACTGGATTTTCTTGAATAACCTTACAAAATTGGGGCTGATAGATGGAAAAGAATTGATCTGGAAATGTCCTATGGCAGATATAGAACTTCACAACGATAACATTTTGAGAGCCAATGGTAATTGACTCATCAGTGAAGATGAAGAGGAGACATTTTAGCAACCTACCCAGTATTTCTTCCACCTGGAATCTATATCATCATATTTCCTGAAAGTCCAGACTATTCTAAATTCCTCTTTCACTCTTAATCTACTGCCAAGCCGAGGTCTATCCAGGCCTAATTCTGTCACCTCTATTAAGTTAAATAACATCAGTTGTACTGGGATATATTTTGCTTTCTCAAAGATACTTTTTTCCAATAAATATGCCATTTTATTAATTTTTAAATAGCAAATGTATGTACTGTTTATAGAACATGCCAAAATAGTTTTAAAATGACACTATGGAAAATCATTAACCAAGTCCTTTGCAACTTTTAAAGATAGAATTTAAATAAAGGTCCAGGCACTATCATAAAAACAATTTTATCTGTTTTTGACTGTGACTGATTTTGTTTCTGCTAGGAAAGTCTCAGGGTGGAAATTTCCTGAGCTGACAGCAGGTCATGCTAAATTAGAGCCACCACTCTTGGGAGGTGGCAGGAGTTAAAGAATGTATCTGGATTTATTTCTCGTTAGGTCTATATCCATAAAAGCATTGAAGAGTAACTTTCTTATTTCCTAGTTTTAAAAATAGTGGATCAGTTTTTCCATTCAACTTCTCATAGCAGAATAGAAGCAAAAGATACCCAAAACGAAGCTTTAATTCACAGCACATTTTAGAAATGTTTTCCTCTCAAGAGAAGAAAATTGTTTTCCTTTGTATTTTTTTACAGATCATATTATTTTTATCATATGATTAGGATACCCAAAGAAAACATATTATACATTTTTAAATGAATCTCTAGCATTTAAATTTAAATGAGATGCACACAATATTTCTACAGAAAGGGCAATTGATGTAAACCAAAACATAACCCAAATGTACTTAGACTACATTTCTATTAATTTCCTTAAGAAAATTAAACTATGCCTTTGTTTCAATATTTGTTTTCTTCTCACATTAGTAGATTAACCTAAAATTTTTAATATAAAGAAAACACTCAATAAACCCATTATTGAGAAAGGCCAAGAATTAAAGGTAAAGGAGACTTTGGGTTTGTTTAGTAACTTCCATTTTTCTTTCAATGTGAATATTTTGGAGTTTTTTTTTTTGGGAGGGTGGGTGGGTGGGTGATCATATCCTTTGTACATTAGAGCTTGCACCTATCTGTGCTCAGAGGTTCCTTCTGGTGGAGCTCAGGTGTATATAATGCTAGATTGTCAGTGAGGCAAGAACCTTAAGATCTATATTATCTGACAAGCTTCTTTTAATGTTTTTAATAAAAGGCAGTTCTAGAGACAGGGCAAGAGTCCAGCATATAGGACATTTATCTTGCAGACAACCAATCTATATTTGATCCCCAAAATCCCATAGGTCCCCCAAGCCCTACCAACTGTGATACATGAACTCAGAGTCAGGAATAATCCTTGTACATCATTGTGTGTAACACTCCCAAAAATTAAAACAACAAAAAGGAAAGTTCTCTCTTCTTTCTTGACATCACATTTAGCATATTTTATGTCCTCCTTTGATATTTTAACCCAAATCTATTGAAACTATTTTAGTCACCTATAGTTATTATAATATTGCAAAATAAATATTAAAAAGTTTACTGTGTATAAAACAAGTGTTTATTTTACCATTAAAGCAGTAGGGCTTGACTGAAGTAGTTCTACTGCCAGCTCTATGTTGTCTTAACTTGCTTTCAGACTTCTGAATAGTTGCAAGTCATATCTATCTGTATGTCTTCCATACTACTGAAATAAAAACCTAACAGAACTATGGTTTCTTCCAGTGGTTCACAGGGAGCTAAAAAGGCAAGTAGGAACATATGATGCCTCTGAGTACTTTAACTCAAAGTTCTATATTGATTGACCAAATTTACATAGCCAATTCAACATAATAGAGTATGATAGTACCCTATGATAGTATATATATATATATATCATATATATATATTTATGATAGTAGGGATATATACTTAATTCAGGCTTAACTACTACCAGACACTTGATAAAAAGAACTCGGAAAAAAATTATATACCAGTATCCAGTAGAAAATGTAGAACAACTAGCTATCTCTTTCTCCCACTTTGTGCTACATGTTAACCTAACATAACTTGCCTTTGATATTATATGTTATCATTAATATTAAAATAATATTTTATTGTATTTAATAAAAATTCATAATTTTAGTGTGCCTTTGCAGGGAGAAAAGGTGTTACATTATCTTCCCAGTGCATTTGAGGGTGGGGAAAGAAGAAAACTAAAACAGGTCACACCCCCAGGGGAGATAAAAATAGATATTAAAAATAAATGTGCTCACGTGTACATATGGAAAGAGAAAAAGCTTTTTACCAAATGAGGTAAAGAAAAAAAGAAAAGAAAAAAATAAATAAAAATAAAGATAAAAAAATAATAATAAAAATAAAAATAACAAAGTAATAAAAATTAAATTAAATTAAATTAGCTCGAGCCACCAGGTTATGCAGGAGAGTTCCTTGCATTTAGGATAAGGCACATAAAGAAGTAGTGTAATACAGGTATAATACTTATGATTGTAGAATAGGTTTCCCCTTTGTCTTTTGAGATTTTCTTGTGACTGTGCATTCCCGGGGGCCTTTTCATTTCCCACCCTGACCTTCTTGGGATTGGCAAAAGGTTTGCGATAGGGAGGACTTGAGGGAGTTGATGCTTTAGGGGATATTTGTAGAACTGAGTCCTGTTTCAAGTAACTGTCCATGTGAGGACGGGTTGGTAAGGAGAATCACGCAGGATGAGTCAGGAGGGGAGTTGATTGCCGTTTCTTGAAGGGGGCGAGGTGCGGGTTTGACTGGTTGTCCCTTCACTTAGGTGCTGGGCACTGGATCGCTGGGGTAGAAGGTCATTCTTGATGCCTATGTTTTTGGGGACTGAGGATGAGGAGTTTTAATAAGTTGGGGGAATTTGGGTGGGAGTGAGGGGTGGAGGGATGGTCAAGTTTTCAAAGGGGGGAGAAGGGGAAGTATATGGATGGGGCAGGAAAGAAACGAGAAATTCAATTAGAAGGAAAGGACCGAAAAGGAGAGAAAAATAGGAAAAAAAATCCAGCAGTGAGAAGAGTAAAGAAAAGAGCGAGGGAATGTTAGTTTGGGTGTGTCTGATGAGTAGAGCCTGTAGTATAAGTCTGTAGGTCACAGTCGCTGGTTTGATGGTCTGGGTGATCTCGTGCTTCTGGTCCTATATGAAGGTGTAACCTAGAGATAAAGGGTGTGTTAAAGGAGTTTTATCGGGGCATTCTCGTAGTGCAATCTGGGTATGGTATCTCGTGCGATTGAGTCCCGAGATGCATTCTTGGTTTGTCCGTGCTTTGTTTCCATGATTGCCTATGGACAGAAGAGCTGAGAGGTTATTTTAAGTGTAGAAAGATAAAGGCATTGATGGGGCCCAGGAGATAGCATGGAGGCAAGGCATTTGCCCTTCATGCAAAAGGCCATCGGTTCGAATCCCGGTGACCCACATGGTCCCCGGTGCCCGCCAGGAGCAACTTCCGAGCATGGAGTCAGGAGTAACCCCCGAGCACCACCGGGTGTGACCCAATACGACAGAAAAAAAAAGAGAGAGAGAGAAAGATAAGGGCATTGAAAGATATTGCCATGGAGTGCTTCTATAAGATCCCTAAAGGCTTATTATGGGCCTTTATAGTAGAAGACTGGTTACTTACCTGGTATTTCTATGCTGCTGTTTCTGCTGTTGCTGTGTTTTTGTTTGTGTGTGCGTGTGTGTGTGTGTGTGTGTGTGTGTGGCATAATGAATGGTTTGGAGTTTGTGTTGGTCCTCTTTCATATGTTTTGGGTGCTGCTCTCCAGTATATGTTAACTGTTAAAGTGTTTGGAGTTTCTGCAAAACTGAGCTCTTATTCACTAGGGATAAGAACTCATACTTGTTTACAATACAGGGGTACCTCCTACCTGTAAATATGTCATGTGGACTCAACTTAGACCACAGGTGAGCAGACACCAACCGTCCAGTCTTGAACCCTGGATCACAATCATAGAAATGACATACTTCATCACAACAATCACAGGAAACAAGTCCCAACTGGAACGTCTGTAATAGTGCTCGGACACCAACAAGTGCCAGCCCTATTATGAAATACCCTGACAATGAGGAAAATGGGATCAACTCGACCTATGAGCAAGTTAACCTACCTTACCAGCAAAGGACAAGACAAAACCAGAAGACTTGTTACCCTTTGGTCTATTCATATGCCAAGACCGTGATTTACATATGACAGGTTGACAGAACCATGGCCAGACTATACGTATACTGGGACCAATAAAAAAGCCCTAGTCTAGGGCAAAAGCTACGACCAACATAACAACTACGTTCCCCTAGTTGCAGAGGTCTGTCTGAGACTATTACAACTGAAGTGGGTCCCTGGAAACGTAATGAAAGACGCTATCCCAGGCCCCTCCTTAGGACCAGCGCAAAGACCAGGCCTGCCAATCACAGAAGATGGATTAAAACGACACTAAGGGAACAGAACTACTAGAACCACACAGAAAAACATAAGCAGAAGTTCAACCCCTTGGCTCCTGTAGATGCCAAGACCTCCAGATACAGACGTCTGATTTTATCACCCAGGATACAGCAGAAATCTCCCACACAAAACCACCTAGGGGAGAGCAAATGAACCTGAAAGGAGTCTATAGTCAATCCCGTGACAATATATGGCAAGGGTGGAGAAACCCTGTATCCCTTAGCCAAAGGAAATTCCTTTCGAATGACCCCAATATTTACTGTGCATCTGCAAGAGGGAAAAAAAATAATAACAAGCACAAAACAATCTTTTTTTATCATTATTTGTGTATCTATCTTTTGTTGATCTTATAATTGCGGATTGACTACTTTAGTGGATGTCTCCAAGTATATGTATAAATATTTATTCTCTACTTTTCTTTTCTTATGTTTACTGCCATGTTTCTATCTCAATACCATGGCCTATATATGTTTTTTTGTTTTTGTTTTTTCTTTTTTGGAATGCTCACTGGATATTTTATCTGATGATTCTTTATGTACAGTTATTCTATGTCACCTTCATTTCCACCCACCCCCCGCCTCTCAAACCAATAATGAAAGCCTCTGGAAGGACTCCACCCATTCCCGGAGTATATGACCCCTCTCTCTTTTTTTATTTACTTATTTTTATTTATCCGTTTTTTTTCTTTATCTTCTATTTTTTTCTTCTTTCTCAAACAAATCCACATAACTTATACTGACTAGTCCCCCTTCCCATTCAGGGGGGAAAGGGAGGTAACCAAGACCAAACAGGTGTAAGACCACCAAGTAGCAAATTAGACGCAGAGGAGACCACTTGCTTTAGCAAACCGGGGGTGGGAGGCGGTAGGGGAGAGGATATGGGAACTAGGATGGGAACTGAGGTGGACGAAGGACTTTTTGGTGATGGGAGTTCCCCTGATTTTCTGTTAATTTGTACCTAAAATATGATTGCCAACGATATGTAACCCAACATGTTTAAAAATAAAAATTATATTAAGAAAAAAAAAGACTTAAAAAAATTCATGATTTATTATTAGAATATCAACCATAGAAAAACCTGAGGAATATATTCTCATTCGCATAGGTGAGTAAAAACTATCAATCTCTCACATTTATTCAAATATGTTTATGTCAAGTCATATATATTAGCCATTATTCTATCATCATTATTACTATTGTTTTGTTATTGTTGTTTCAGGTACTGTGTGATAGACTGAGTTTGATAAGTGTGAACAAAGAAATTTTTGAATTTGTACAAATTTCTGGGTAGTAAAATTAAAGCAGTTAACCTCACTCAACTTAGGTTTTGTTTTAAAATATGTCAACTCTGTCTAAGCACAATTCATTTAATTATTTCAATATTTCGGGTATTAATTTGAATCAATAGTAGAATGCAACTCTTATAAGAAAACTGTTTTTACTTACAAATTGCGTACAGATCTAGTTCTCAAAATAAAGAAGGAAATCATACTGCTTTGCTCTTGATTAGTTAGAGAAAATTATAACATCCATATAATGATATAATAATATATTATACTACTGTGAGGAATTTTATATTAAGTTCATTTTATCAAATATTACCAGAATACTAATAAAAAATTAAACCATGTGCAGAATAAAGTACCGAGAATGTAGTAAACCTAGTTTAATTACTAGCTTTATATTAATTTCTATATTTTCAATTTATAAATTAATAAATAAATTTATATATTACTATATTAGTAGATAAAATATAATTTATATGTTCACATATTATTTTGTATGCTACTAATTGATTATACTTTGCATGTTAATTACAATTACATATACATTATATATTAATTGCTAGATCTATACTAATTGATATATATTGATGTAAATATGTGGGGTTTTTAATTTTTATTGTGGCCAAAGTGAATTACAAATCTTACACAGTGATATTTAAGGTACACAGTGACAATAAATGAGGGTCTTTCCACCACCTATGTTGTCCTCCCTTCATCCCTGTTCATATATTCCTTATCTCCCTCCTTTATCCCCCAGAATGCTAGCATAACTAAAAGCACATATGTAACACTAATGTAAACCATTTTTGCAGTAATATGTGGTTTTATATGTTAACTTATATGTTAAGAGAAGTTTAAGAACAGCGTCAGAGAGCATGCAGTAGGTAGAACACTTGACTTGCACACAGAAAACATGGGTTTGATCCACAGCACTCACTATGGCCTCTTGAATCTTGCCAGGAGTGAATCTTGAACACTATGGGAAGAGAATCCCCCAAAACTACCTGGTGTGAACTTCAAAACTCAAAACCCAAACCCTAAAATCTGACAAAGTCAGTGAATTTATCTTAAGCAAGATAAATAATAATTGCATAAAGTTCTTTATAAGTATTTAAAATGTTATTATCAAAGTATTATATTTGTTATTTAGAGATCAAAATTTGAAATAAAACTAGAACTGGTTGTCTTTAAATTGAGTAACTTACTACTGCATTTAATATCTATACAATTTGAGCGCATAGCCAGGAGTAACCCCTGAGCATCACTGGGTGTGACCCAAAAACCAAAAAAAA
>PVKC010054069.1:0-10031 GCA_004027635.1 Crocidura indochinensis | reverse complement strand
TTTAAAACCAAAAAAAAAAAAAAAAGAAGAAAGAAAAAGAAATAATTTTTCTATTTAACAGTTTCCTTATTGAACAGTTAAATATTATTTCTGTTTAATTTTGTTAGCTTTTAAATAGCAAATATTTATCATATTGTAAAAGTACAGGAATTTACGATCCAGCTATACCACTCCTAGGGATATACTCTAGGAAACCCCCTTTTTTTTTGGGCCACACCTGGTGACGCTCAGGGGTTACTCCTGGCTATTTGCTCAGAAGTCGCTCCTGGCAGGCACGAAAATACAATACAAAAATCCCTTTCTCACACCTATATTCATTGCAGAGCTATTTACAATAGCCAGACTCTGGGAAACAACCAAGATGCCCTTCAGCAGATGAATGGCTAAAGAAACTGTGGTGCATATACACAATGGAATATTATGCAGCATTCAGGAGAGATGAAGTCATGAAATTTTCTTATACATAGATTCTGAGTGAAATAAGTCAGAGGGAGAGAGATAGATGCAGAATACTCTTACTCATCTATGGGTTTTAAGAAAAATAAAAGATATTCTTGCAATAATTTTCAGAGACAAAAGAGATGAGGGCTAGAAGTTCCAGCCCACTACATGTGATGAGTGCAGTTAGAGAAATAACTGCGTTGAGAACTATCATAACAAAGTGAATGAATATATAAGTAATGACAATAGCAAAGCACACATTTATAAGGATTTTTGTTGTTGTTTATTTGTTTTGGGGCTACATCTTGTTTACTCCTTGCCCTGTGCTCAGGGATCACTCCTAGTGGGCTTGGGGAACCATCAGGGGTGCTGGAGATTGATACCAGATCAGCTACATGCAAGGCCAATGCCCTACCCACTGTACTATTTGTCTGATCTTGGCATCTATGAATTTATTGCTATGCATTCTATTTTTTTTTGTTTTGTTTTGTTTTTGGGTCACACCCAGCAGTGCTCAGGGGTTACTCCTGGCTCCATGCTCAGAAGTTGCTCCTGGCAGGTACAGGGGACCATATGGGGCACCGGGATTCGAACTGATGACCTTTTGCATGAAAGGCAAATGCCTTACCTCCATGCTATCTCCTGGGCCCCACTATGCATTCTATTTGAAGGAGATCCAGAGACATGATAGTAAAAGGGGTAAGGTATTGCCTTGCATGCAGCCGGCCCCAGGCTGCTGTCCAGTATTTCTTATGATTTTACTATTTTAGGATGATAACCAGCAGTGCTCAGGGCTTACTCCAGGCTCTATACTCAGCAGTCAATCTTGGTGGTACTAATGCTGGGAGGGTTGTTGTTGGACTGTTGTAATTCACATAGAAAGAGGAATCTGCCTGCCCTCCTCCCCTTTCTGGGAATGTAATAGAGGTTTTGGAGCTTGGTAGAAGAAACAGGCCATTTTTTCTACTGGGAAAATGATGTGGGTGGGACCATTGGGTTTTCCAGTGTGGATTGAGTACAGGGGGCTTTTTAAACCCATTTCCCAGAGTTTTTAGCCCTATAGTTCAATCTTACCTGAAAGGATTTAGCTGCTCATTGTTTGATTTCAGTTGCAGAGCTGGGCTTTTTTGTTGGAAAGTATAGGGGGCGGTGTTGGGCTGCAGTAGTTTATGCAGAAAGGAGAATCTGCTCCCCATCTCTTTCTGATAATACCATAAAGATATCAGCCTGAACCAGTCTACCTGGGCCATTATTTTCATTCCTGTATAATGTTTTATATAATTTATGATTATATAATATAAATCTCTTCAGTTTTGTGATTCTTCACTTTGTACTTCTGGGACTTAATATGTATGCTGGGAAACAGATTTTTAACATATACAACAGATAATATATTTGTATTTTAAAATATGTCATTTTTTTCTCCTAATTCTACTTTTTTTAATAGAAAGCTGTTACTTATACTCAAAAGAGATTTGTGAGGACTCATTAAAAGAGTATAAATCTCTGTATACATATATTTTGGGGCCGGAGAGATAGCATGAGGTAAGGTGTTTGCCTTTCATGCAGAAGGTCATTGGTTCGAATCCCGGCATCCCATATGGCCCCCCAAGCCTGCCAGGAGTGATTTCTGAGCGTGAAGCCAGGAGTAACCCCTGAGCACTGCCGGGTGTGACCCAAGCCCCCCCCCCCAAAAAAAAAAGTATAAATCTCAACAAAATAGCAATTATTCCCAAAAGTCTGTGAAAGGAGAGAGGAGGCAGTAGAGTAAGGCAGGGACAGGTAGTACTCCTGCTCTGTGAGGTATTAGAATTTACAAATGATTATAAAACTTAAAAAGAATTCTGGATGGGGGCCGGAGAGATAGCACAGTGGTAGGCAGTAGGGCATTTACCTTGCAAGCAGTTGATTCAGGACAGACGGTGGTTCGCCTTTCGGCATTCCATATTTTCCACTATACCTGCCAGGAGCGATTTCTGAGCGCAGAGCCAGGAGGAAACCCTGAGCACCAACCCCTCTCCCCCCCCAAAAAAAAAAGATTTCTGGATTAATTTAACCATAATAGTAACATTAGAGGCTACTGTTGTCTGGTGGTGGTGAATTTGGAGACTATAATAAAAAATCCCTGGTTCTGGGGCCGGGCGGTGACGCTGGAGGTAAGGTGCCTGCCTTGCCTGCGCTTGCCTAGGACGGACCGTGGTTCCATCCCCCGGTTTCCCATATGGTCCCCCAAGCCAGGAGCGACTTCTGAGTGCATAGCCAGGAGTAACCCCTGAGTGTCACCGGGTGTGGCCCAAAAACAAAAACAAAAACAAACAAAAAAATCCTTGGTTCTATTTTTTTAAAATCTGCTTTTATTTAGAACATAAGTATATTTTCCCAAAGATAGTTTTTGTAAACATTATTTTAAGAAAAGATTTCAGGAGATTGTGAACTTTAAATTGCTTTGATCTGTAAGGCAAGGTTGGAGAGCAATTATTTAGATTATTGTTTCAACATAATGTTTCATTCATCAACCCTTTTGAAAGTATTGTTTGCTTAGACTGAAACATTGAAATGTATCTTCTTGCTTTTAGTGCAACAGATTAAAAGAGAATAAACTCACTAGTAAGTAAAATGGGGTCAGTTGTCATTTGGGAACTCGTGTGCCAGTGTCACAAGTGATGTGTCACAAGTGAGTTGGGAGCTGCAGAAAATAGCACCCATATACTCAGTGGATACAAAAAGTCTAGTTTCTAAGAACTCGAAGACAGGACATTTCCCATGAAGATGACTCTTGTGCCAATGTTGGCAAATGTGAATGTTATGAGAGTAAAGTGGCAGGATTGGAACCAGAAAATGGGTAGTTACCTATAGCTCAAGGATTATTAGGAGGGTGGTTTGGGACTTGGTCTAAGGCACTGTGGGGCTTGGAAAAAAATATGGGTAAAGGTAAAATTTTGAAGTAGCATTGAATGCTGCCAAGAGTTTTCTGTGTGTTGACTGTGGTCTTTCTGTACCTGAAATTACAGTGCAGATGTGACTTAGCTCCTGATTCACATGTGACAGGCTATTGCAGTAAGTTGTGATCATATAATAGAATTAAAGATTTGCTGCATTTAGGTGTGGTTATATAGTCTAAAACTATAGTTGGCGTGAAGATGTGCAAAAGCGAATTTTTGTGTGATGAATGGATATTTTTGTTTGTGTCTGGATTATACTTAGCAGTACTCAATGATTTGTACTCAGGGCTGACTCCTACAGGTGCTCTGGGGACTATGTGGTGTGGGTGGTTGAATCTGGTTGAATGCAAAACATGTGCCCAGCCTTTTGAGCCATCTCTCTGGCCTTAGATGCATATTTTTATAATTATTTTTAAAAATTGTTCCAGACCACACCTAGCTGTGCTCCTTGTTCTGAGCTCAGGAGTCACTCCTGGTGGGGATCAGGGGACTGACTATATGGGGTGCTGGAGATCAAACTTAGGTTGGCTATATTAAAGGCAAGTACCCTGCCTGAGTTACTATTTCTTCAACCTCTAGACACAAATTTTTATTTATTTTTATGTATTTATTTTTATATATTTATGTATCCACATACATTATTTTTTGTTTTTATTTTTGGGTCATACCAGGTAGCACTCAGGCATTACTCCTGGCTCTATGCTCAGAAGTCACTTCTGGCAGCCTCGGGGGTCCATATGGGATGCTGGGATTGAGCCACCGTCCTTCTGCTTTCAAGGCAAACACCCTACCTCCATGCTATCTCTCCGGCCCCATATATTTTTTTCTTAAAGAAACAAACAAAAACAGAAGTTAGTAGGGTTTTGTTAAACATTCCTTTTTTTTTTTTTTTTTTTTTTTTGGTTTTTGGGCCACATCCGTTTGACGTTCAGGGGTTACTCCTGACTATGCACTCAGAAATCGCCCCTGGCTTGGGGGGACCATATGGGACACCGGGGGATCGAACCGCAGTCCCTCCTATGCTTGCGCTTGCAAGGCAGACACCCACCTCTAGCGCCACCTTCCCGGCCCTTGTTAAACATTCTTTTACCCATTTCCACTAGTTAATAGATTTCAGCTGTAAATATACTCTCACCTTCCCTATCCAGATCCCGATCGCTGCTACTCATCAGGAGAGAGTGTGACTGATTTGCCTGTGTTATGTAGATGTTCCTATTCTGCCTTAATGTGTTTTTCAGTTGATGTATTTTGTTGTTATTGTTTTTGCCTTTTGAAACAGTACTGAACGTGTAATGTACCTTCAATGTTCTCTTGTGTGGCGGTAGCTGTGTACTGTCTCAGGGTTTTGCTCTGGATTATGTTTTAGAGCTTGAAGCAGAGGAGAGATTTCTTTTCATCTTAAGGCCTATCTATTGGGCACAGTGCATTCATTCTGCTCTACAGTCTAAGAAGTAGAAACTGGTGTTGAGTTGGAGAGTGTTTGCTCAGAGAATGGAGGGAACCGTTGGAGATTCACATAGTAGTTTCAGTTTATAAAAGATGGATGTGGTGATGGAATGATGTATTCATGAAGAGTAGAATGAACAGTATTATAAATCCTGGTACCTCAGTAAAAATGGTTAAAAAGAAAAGATACCAACCAATCTTCGGCCATCTCCTTTATTTCAATGGGAGCTCCCACTGCAATATTTGGCTTCACTCTTTTCCACATGAGCTGGTAAATATTGGTTGTGTCTGGATGGAACTAAGTTGTAGAAACACCATCTCTGTGAGGAAACTCCCAAAAGGAGAGAGAACATTGAGCCTCACTTTAGAGAAGAGAGACATGTGAACTGATCATATCTGGGAGGCATTTTTGTCTTTCTTTTACTTGAAGGCCCATCAATGCTCTGATATGGAAATCTGTTTCTGTTTCCTCTCTTGTCTATAGGCTGGTGGCTCTCAAGTCATCTTTACTAACCCCCTGGAAATTGTTAAGATTCGCCTGCAAGTAGCTGGGGAGATCACCACAGGACCCCGAGTCAGTGCCCTCAACGTGCTGCGAGATCTGGGGCTTTTCGGTCTGTATAAGGTGGGTAGAGTCCTGGTTTTTTCTCAGTGGATGGGTTGTAAAGGGCCAGTGGAAAGGTGAAAGGCTGTGGAAATTCTCCCCTGGACTCCCAAAGGAAAAGCAGTCTTGTCTAGGAAGGCAATCTGAATAGACAGTCTCAAAAAATTTGGGCACTTCAGTTAGAGGCTGTGGGACACCCAGACATGCTCATCTGTGCCTATACTCCCACGTTTCTGAAGCAGTTTGCAGGTATGAGAGCTCCATGCCCTGCAGGCCCGTCATAGCCTTTCACCTCATGTTGGAGATGCCTCCTTTTCTGTGGTTCTTTCTTTGGTTTGTCTAACATTTCAAACTAGTCGTGTTAATTTTGAATCTGAATGTCTCTCATTATATTCCCAGTAGGAGCTTCTCTTTGTTATCATCATTGGCCACAGTGAAATAGTGGTAGAGTTTGGTAGGATTCAGGTGGTTTTTTTTCGGTGACGCTCAGAGGTTACTCCTGGCTCTGAGCTCAGAAGTCTCTCCTGGCTTGGGGGACCATATGGGAAACCGGGGGATTGAACTGAGGTCCGTCCTAGGCTAGCGCAAGCAAGGCAGGCACCTTACCTCCAGCGCCACTGCCCGGCCCCTAAGATTTTTGTTTGTTTGTTTGTTTGTTTGTTTGTTTGTTTTTTTTGGTAGGATTCAGGTCTTTAAGAAGTTAAGTTAGAATGCCTTTCTTGAATACAGGCAGGGGGGCGGGATGAGGGAGAAAGAGGGCATTGGTGATGGGAAGTTTGCACTGGTGAAGAGGGGTGTTCTTTTTTATAGCTGAAACCAAGCTACAAATATGTTTGTAATCATGGTGCTGAAATAAAGATATTATTTAAAAAAAGAAAAAATAAGGGCTGGAGAGACAGCATGGAGGTAATGCATTTGCCTTGCATGCAGAAGGTTCAATTCCTGGCATCCCATATGGTCCCCTGAAACTGCCAGGAGTGATTTCTGAGCATAGAGCCAGGAATAACCCTTGAATGCTGCCTGGTATGACCCAAAAACTAAACAATAGATAAATAATTTGTCAGTAATAAATTCCATTTAAAAATAAAACACACCAACAAAAACAGAGTAATAGTGCAGTGTGTAGGACACTTGCCTTGCATGTGGTTGATCAGGCACCCAATATGCTCCACTGAGCCCTCTGGGAGTGAACCCTGAGCAATTCTCAAACACCTAAAAAATTATTTTAATAAAAATAATAGAACAAAAATAGCAGTAGTAGCAAAAAAATCACCAAACCAAACTCCAGTGTACTATAGTTGAGCAAAATGCCAGTCAACAGATTCCTTCCCTGCAGGTAGACTCACTCTGTCATTACAGATAGGATGTAATGGAGCAGAAGCTATTTTTCTTAAACAAGGATGAGTATTTCTTTCCATTTCTTTACCTGCTATAAAATGGGGTGGGGGGGGATACATAAATGTAGCTGATTTAGGCAACTGTGTTTCCACAGCATCAGATTTATTTATAGATCTATCACTGGAGGAATGTGTAAATTGACTTCTATAACTGCAAATTAGAAATTAGATCATCTCTAGACTAGAATCACACAGCTACAGGGCTCTTAGGAGACCCATAAACCAAGAGTTTCCAAATTGATAGAGTTTTGTACACGTTTTCTTTCTAAATTCCACTTCCTTTTGGAATTCCTTTGAGAGTGAAGTTAATATTCTTTTTCTCTGTAAGGATGTCAGAGAGAATTTTCTCCTCTCTTTTTTAAAATTGGAGTTTGACTTTTTGTTTTGTTTTGGGGCCACACCTGGCTGTGTGCTCACTGATTACTCCTGACTCTGCACTCAGGGTTCATTCCTGGCAGATTCAGGGGACCATGTGGGATACTGGGGTTCAAATCTGGGTCAGCAAGGTGCAAAGCAAGTGCCCTATCTGATGTATTATTGCTCTAGTCCCAGAAAATTTGGGAAAGGCTTCTTGATGGAATAGTGTGGGCTGCCCCCTGACCAAGGGACAAGCCCTCTCTGAGTGGGATAGCTGATGCCAGCACATACTCTGCTCATTAGAAATGGGGAATAAGGAAGAAAAAAATGGATTCTTTTGTGTTTTATTTATGGGACACATCTGGTGACTCTCAGGGGTTACTCCTGGCTCTGTGCTCAGAAATCACTCCTGCCAGGCTCAAGGGGCCATATGAGATGTTGGGATTGGTCCTGGGTTGGCAGCATGCAAGGCAAACACCCTATCTGCTGTGCTATTGCTTCGGACCTGAAAAATGTATTCTTTTCCCCTTCCCTCCTACAGTCACCTTTACCCCATTGCCTTTATTTATAGCCTTATTCCTTGTTCTTAAGGCTTACATATAGTCAAATTATCAGTTTGTTCATTTGGGGGCTGCCTCTGCTGACTGCGTTGAAATCAAGATATTATTTGGGAGATTCCAAGTCCTACTTTCACCCTGTTCTTTACACCTACTTGAACCCAAACCAAATAAGCAGCCTAAAAGTGTGAGAATTGGATTTTTTTTTGTTTTTGTTTTGTTTTTTGGATCATACCCAGCAGTGCTCAGGGGTTGCTCCTGGCTCTAGGCTCAGAAATCGCCTCTGGCAGGCAAAGGGGACCATATGGGATGCCGGGATTCGAACCACCGTCCTTCTGCATGAAAGACAAATGCCTTACCTCCATGCTATCTCTCCAACCCTGAGAATTGGATTTTTTGAACTTGAATATTGGATCTATACTAGACATGAGAGAAAATTCCTGGTTGTCAGACTGACATCACTACTCAGTTCACTAACTCGATAATTCCAGGGTGTACTTGGATCTCTGTTTCTGTCCCCATGCCCTGCTATGACTCGCCCATTTCTCTTCTGTTTCAGAGCAGTTTCAGGGACAGCTCTGCTGCCACCCTGGGCTTCCCTAGGGCATTCATACATGTTTATACAACTGTTTTGTACTATTTCCTCACTGTCTGACAGGGTGCCAAAGCCTGTTTCCTCCGAGACATTCCCTTCTCTGCAATCTATTTTCCTGTTTATGCTCATTGCAAACTACTTCTGGCTGATGAAAATGGACGTGTGGGAGGATTAAATCTCCTTGCAGCTGGAGCTATGGCAGGTAACCACATTGTTTTTTAATCTTAAGAATCCTCTCCTGTTGTTGTTTTTTTTTTTTAACAGATACAGACTTTCTATATGTTCTTTCCTTTTATTTCTGAGGTTATTGTTAAATGAAATATCATCACTTTCTCTCCTTTGTGGGATGTGCTGTAATTCTGATGAGAGTTAATTACATTTGCATAATGTGGATAAACAGCTTAATGCAGCTTAGCAACTCTGAGCTAAATTAGACCTGCCCATCTAAATTGGGCTTTCATCATTAACGTGTTTCTGAGCCCCCTGAGCCCCTGAAACCTTGGGTGCAGCCCAGCTAAGCATTAAGAGGGAAAAGTTTGCCATGAAGTCATTTAGCTCCACTGATCATTTCTTCTTGAGTCCCTATATTGGAAGCCACACAGTGTGGGAGGAAATTGAGCCTTTTCCTTCCACTCTCATCTGCATTCAGACCTGTGAACCCCTCAATTGGTTGGAATGTGGAACTCATTCACATCATAAGCCCATTACACTTTGTCTTTTTGTTTGTTTTGGTTTGGTTTTAGGGTCACACACAGTGGTGCTCAAGGCTTTGTGCTCAGGGATCATTTCTGGTGGGGCTTGAGGACTCTATTGGGGTTAGGGTCAAACCCAGGTCAGCTGTGTGCACCTCTGGCCTATACTTTGACTAATAGTTGGTTTGTTGTTGGTTTTGTAGGTTTTTGTTTTTGTTTTTTTTTTTTGGCGGGGGGGGGGGCATACCTGGCAGGCTCAGGGAACCATATGGGATGCCAGGGATCAAACCTGGGTCACTCCCAGGTGAGGCACATGCAAGGCAAATACCCTGCCTGCTGTGTTAATTGCTCTGGCCCCAGACTAATGGTTGTTGACTTAAATTTTATCTTTAGACAAGGTTGAGAGTTTATTGTGGGCATGAGTTTCAGACTCTTCACCTTACTTTTCTTTGCATAACCAGTAGAAAGTACTAACGGGCTCAGTAAATGTCAGTGGGAAAAATGGAAACCTACATTTAGTCTAATCCCAGTTAGACACAGGAGACATTCCATCTGCTCTTACTGTCTAACCTTTCTCTTGAGTCAGGAAGAAGCAGCTGACATGCAGTAGAATGGAGGATCAAGTGTCCTTGACTGCACCAGAAATCGGAAAGAAGGGAAAGGTTCTCATTGCAGCTGCTCAGGAATAGAAATATGAGTGGTGACCCCAAACCCAGATGCTGTCCCCTTAATGGTTGCTCGCCTTGGGACTGCCTGGTCTTGGGTACTCTGGAGCTCTATCTGGATTCATTCTCCTCTGGTGCCCACTTTCTGAAGTGTGTGTGTATGTGTGGTGTGCTTGGCTCCAAAGTTGAAGGGGTGGTCTTTCTGAAGTGTGTGTGTGTATGTGTGTGTGTGTGTGTGTGTGTGTGTGTGTGTAGGGGGGGATCTCAGGCACTCTGGAGCTCCATCTGGATTCATTCTCTGGTGTCCACTTTCTGAAAAGTGTGTGTGTGTGTGT
>PVKC010054068.1:0-10035 GCA_004027635.1 Crocidura indochinensis | reverse complement strand
CAAAAAGAAAAAAAAAAAAAAAAGAGTAAACAATTCTGATTATATACACCTCCTTCTTTTCTGGGGTTCCTGTTTATTATCAAGAAACAAGTAATACATGGAAATTCAGCCTCAGGTGCTCAGCAGCTGGATTATGAGTAACAGTCATAGTCCACTGAGTATGGACATCACCATGCTAGGGGTTCAGCTCTGTCATCTTAAATCTTTATAACAAGCCCAACAAATCAAAAAGTCTCAGGGTACCAACTTAACAGAAGAGGAAATGAAAGCTCAGCGAGATGGTTCCAAAACTCATACTCTTTCCAGATACTACTCTGCCTCTTTAGGAATCAGCTGCCTTTTCTAAGCCTGTTCCCACCATTCCCATAGATTGTGGAGGCAAGGCCTACTGGAATCCAACCCACAGCTCCAGAGCAGTTCTCTGAACCATGGAGCCTTCTGGGACACACCTGAGGCATGAGCGAACTCCCTTCCACAGAGGTCACAGGTCACAGGAAGTCTCTTCTTCTTTTTCTTGGGAGCCCCAGGCTCACCCCCTATACTGTGGGCCTCCAGCTGATGCTTCTCCAGCTCTTTTTTTGATTCCTTGGTCTCATTGCACTCCTTACACTGGATCTGCTTGCTCTTGGCCACCCGGCAGCGCTTCATGTGAACCTTGAGGCGGCAGTAGAAATGGAAGCTTTTGTCACAGGCCTTGCAGATGAAGCTCTTCTTGGCAGAGTCTGGGGAGGCAGAAGTGTCTTTGTCTTGTCCTGGCAAGGAACCAGGCTCCACCTGGTCATTCTGGTTCCCAGCTTGGCATGCTACGTCAGTGAGATCAGCTGCCTTTTCATCCACATTGTTGACTTCAGTGTGAAATTTAGTCCTCACCTTCCACCGCTCCTCCCCAATCTCCTGAGTAAGGAAACCTGCACCGGAGAAAAATTGCATGGTGCCACTTGATTTTCTAACATTTCGTCTCAAATGTTAAGGCCGGAAATTATTCAAGGCCCTCATAAAACTCAGTAGTAATATCTCCACCATCTTTACTTTTCTTAAACATAATTAGTGTTATTTTACAGATATTTCTGACTTTCCCAAGCACCAGGAACGTGCAGAATGCAGCAGGAAACAACAATGCGGGGTCCTGCCTGGAACCCCCACCTCCCTTCTTACCAGCAGATGCTAATTCCTGCATGACAGGCTGCAGGTCTGGGACAGATGTGTGGGTGACGCACAGGAGGTGACATATTTCAATGGCCGAGATGGATTTCTCTGTGGCTTTGCTCAGCACCGCTTTCAGGGAAGCTTCAGGGCTGGCTGTCTCCAAGGAAATGCTCAGAATCTAAATGAACCCAGGAGACAAAGGTTGGCAGTTCCTATCAACAGATTTTTTTTCTCCATGGTTTTCAACTTAAAAACGAAAAAAGCTAATTTCGAGAAGGCAATTCTCCCTTTATCACAAGCCTACATTTCTCATGAAAAGTAGTTAGTGGGATCTGTTTCCCTAGAATAGGAAAATTGACAGAATAAACTAAAGGTGGGCTTTGGGAGGAGGGTATACACATGTCAAGACAAATGTGTAAAAGCAAGGAAACAAGGAATACGAATTTGAATACAGATACATTAAACCTTTTCTCCAAGAAGTATCTTTTAAGACACAAGGAGCCTCTCAAAGAACTTTTCTAGATCTCAATATTCAAAGCTTAGAAGGCAGTAGGACTTGGTTGCTGGTGTACTGTCTGGAAGATCAAGATAACTTTTTTAGAATATATAATTGTCTCTGAGTCCACATGATCAGGGACTTCACATTTTTAGATACTTAGATGTACCCTTTTAAACATTTTCTTTCATAAAAAAAGGCAGCTTTTTAAATTAGGTTCAAATAGGGGCTTTCAAGAGGCCAAGAGTTTTATTTCAAAGCTGTCCTCTTTCAGATTGTTCGAGCCACCAGCAGAAAGAGTGAGTACACTGAGAAAATAAAGCCGATCTATCCACAGATGGCCAAATGGATTCTTGGTTTGTAAGCCATTTTTCCCCCTGCTCTTTTCAAGTCTATCTAAATAAACCTGGTGTTCCTGGAAGCAGGAATGAGACTAATTAGTGAAGCTAAAACTGATGAGCCACAGAGGCACCATCTCTGAAATACATGGTCCTGGTATAGGAGGGAGGTATATTACTCTACGAAGGCCTTGGAAATGAACATCATATTCTTCTACCCAACAGGGTCATGGGCAAGGGGTACCCGTGGGCACAGCAAGAAGCCAGCCCTTTTGCACACCTTCCAGGTTCCCTGGACCAAGAACACTCTAGATGAATGTATGATCTGATTTCTTCCGTGCTTGGACTTCCCTCTCTGAGACGCACAGAACCCTCACATAGACACCCATGGCTCGTCTCCCAGTCCCCACCTGCCTTTTCTGGGATTCCAGCCACACTGTGAGAAGCCTCACAGAAAATGAGTTGGCACTATATGCCACTGCATATGGGCTAAAGCTTTGTTCTAGCTATGTTTATCTTGGCTGTTCCTAGAAACCAGAATAGAGTATGCAATAAGGCCAGTTTCGCTTTTCTTTTCTTTTTCTTTTTTTTTTTTTTTTTGGTTTTTGGGACACTCCCAGCGGTGCTCAGGGGTTACTCCTGACTATCTGCTCAGAAATTGCTCCTGGCAGGCACGGGGGACCATATGGGACACCGGGATTCGAACCAGCCACCTTAGGTTCTGGGTCTGCTGCTTTGCAAGGCAAACGCTGCTATGCTATCTCTCTGGGCAGTTTCGCTTTTCTCTCTTTGAAGGAACTTCATCCTTAGAACATGCTGGGGAGCAGTACCACCATTGCCTCTCAGAGATCTGCCTAATTCTAGACAAATGGAATGAATCTAAATCAGTCATAGAATCTGCCTACAAATCTGGCCTCATCTCTTATCAGGTAGAAAGAACATCCTACACAGGCTATGAATCCCCCTGGGAGCTCGGAGCCCAGTGTTCCCTTATCTGCAAAATGCTATCACATGCCACACAAAAGAGGTGGGAGGATTAAAAGGAACAAACTAGTTACAATGTGTGGGCTCAGCAGGGGGCTCAGCACACAGCAGGGAGTCCACAAGGCTGATTCTTCCCTTAGGAACCAACACAGGCTTGGGGACAGCTCTGCAAATCCACCCAGAAAACATCTCTGACTTGCCCCACCTCTGTCACTGCCTCTGCCAGCTGCTCCTCCTCTGGTGTGAAGGACTTCTGTTCAGTCCTTTGTCGGAGAGCTTCTAGGATCCGTCTGTGATGCCTCAGGATGGCTTCTAAGGCGGTGCTTTCCGGAGGCCTCACTGAAAGAAAACAGATGCAGAAGCTCTTTAGGAAGACTAACCACCCGACCTGTTTCCTTCCCCAATTCCCCACTCAGTTCTTTAGAGTCCCATCTCCTGAGGTTGGGAGGAAAGAATATGGCAAACAGCATTAATCAGAATAGAATGATCCACACAATCATCTAGAACAAATTCCATGCCCATGGACGAAATCGATCAGGGCAGGTTGACTCCCACAGCAGACCTGGAAGACTGGCAATGTGAAGGCAAAGCTGCAATGAGGCCGGGTCTCCTACCTGTCCGGAAGAAAGCCTGGGCACCAGGCTCCTTCTGGATCTCCTCCAAGAGCAGGCGCCACGGGCAGGGCTCCATCTCCTGAGCTGTCAGCAGCAGCTGCCACACAGTGGTGGCAGAGAGGGTCTGTTTCTCCATGACTGCTGACATCAGAGCATTGAAGGCCCCTGTGCCTGTCTCACGTCTTACCAGCATCTCCATGACCTGTGAGGCACAGCACCAGCAAGCAGTCAGTCCCTTTCCTCAGTAGTGGGGCCCCAGGCCATCAATATCCTGTGTCGTTCCCCCCCCCCCATTATAAAATCAGCCCATGCACCACAGTTCCAACACCAGGTGAACGGGTCTGAAGCAGGGTCATGCATGAAATAAATGAAACTAGGCTGAGGGTGAAACACGTGGTCTGGCAATCTTCTACTTCGTATGGAGAGCGATCTACCTGCCAGAACTGTCATTTTTATTGAGTACAGAGACCAATCACAGCTGGTAAGGACAGAGTAAGAAAAAGAGCAGATAGCTTAAGTTTATCCGGAGCCAGGTTTACATGTAAGACAATCTCTGTTTTGGGTATCTCTGTTACAATGTGTAATCTAACACCTCAGAGCTCGAGACACCTGCATCCCAATGAAGCTCGGTGGTGTTCCTTCTACATGCCCTCCCTCATTGCTGTGTAAAGAAAAACAGCCCCCATGTCACTGTCTCTCGAGAAGCAACATCTCAACGGGTACCACAGCTGTTCTCAAAATGGCTGAGTGTGTCTGTCCATATAAAATATAGATGACAGAGGGGCCAGAGTGATAGCACAGCAGGTAGGGCATTTGCCTTGCATGTAGCCAACCCATGTTCTATCCCCAGTATCCCATATGGTCCCAGAACCTGCCGGGGGTAATTTCTGAGTGCAGAGCCAGGAGTAAACCCCGAGCACTGCCAGGTGTGGCCCCAAAACAAACAGACAGATGGATGGATGACAGGCTCATTTACAAATCTTTCCCTTCTCCCTCACTTGATCCTTGACCCATGCTCTGGTTTTCCCTTTTTCCTCTTACCTCCTTTTCTTCAGGGGTTAAGTCCTTCACATGTTGGATCATTTTCATTAAAACCTGATTGTCTGTGAAAATCTCGGAGAGGTTTTCGTGATACCGTCTCAATAGCTCCGTCCCGTAATCATCAGGGCTTGCATGAACTGAAAAGTTATTGGCAGAATGGTAATGGTCAAAAAATAGATCTACCAAGGGTTTCTCCTATGAAAATTCAGGGAGTTTTAAATGAGAGAGGAAGAGAGATCTTGGCATGAGGCTCTGCCTTCTCTAGATATCAAATCCAGCTTTTGGCTTGGGGTCTCTCCTACACATATATTCAGAACTCCTTTGGTCTACACTTCCTCGTTCAGTGCTTTAGGGTCACAAAAACCACTAGTGCTGTGTAAGGTAGCATCTGGTGGTACAGGCTAGTGACTGCTCCACAGGGGTCTAATTAGAAGGCACTAGCTGTCATCCAAGGTAAAGACTAACTGGGCAATCCAAAATGTAAGCATGAACCCAGACGGTGGCCATGACAAGCCTGGCCCCTCTCCTATTTACATGGCTACAGAGTTAATCTGCCACTGACACTGCCCCTTATGGCTAGGGTAACACCTGTTAGTGTAAGGATACAGTGGCTAAAGGGATGCTCTATGGTTGGGATTGAACTCAGACCTACAAGCTAGATTCCATAGGCTCTTGCTCTCTCTAAACAGGTCAGGTTTACTTGTAAGTAAAGAAAATTACAAACTCTCCAGCATTTCCCTTTGTCATGTAGTTTTTAAAACTGAATCAGTTCTTTGCCCCAGTGATTCTACTTCCTGGATTCCATCCTTAAGAAATAACCAGAAGGCCAGAAAGATAGTAGAGTAGGTAGGGCACTTGCCTCCATGATGTTTGATCCCAGGCATCCCATATGGTCCCCTGAGCCTGCCAGCAGTGATTGCTGAATGAAGAGCCTGGAGTAACTCCTGAGCACCACAGGTGTGGACACACCACTTTCTTATCCCAAAGAAAGAAATGACCCAAACAAAAAAGATCCCTATTATGGATACATTTGAAACTGCAGGATTTGTCATGACAGCTGTTGATAAATAATCATTACTGAGTGCCCATAATGTGCTAGTATAAATCTTATGTAGCTACAAAGGAATGTGCTAGGTACTTTTCTTACCCCATCTCTTCACAGAGAATGGAATGAGGTTCGGCAAGGATTGGCCACCTACATGGGGTCACACAGCCAAAGTGAGGATGCAAACTTAGGTAAATCTTGAGTCTTTTCATTAAACTACATGTGTACCCATAGTAGAGCAAGAGGAAAACACCATCAACCCCTTATGATGGAAACGTACACAGCCTTCAAGACACAGGATGATGGCTTTTATTTTGTTCTGTTTTAACATGGGGGAGAATGCTGTTATGCTACTCTTAAATAGAGAAATTTATAAACATGGTAGAGTATCCAAACAGTGTAAGAGTTGGGTTTCAAATATCTCAGTATATCAACATTGACACAATAAGTAGTGGGACTTTAGGTTGTCTCACTGCTTTACATATTAAAGTTAGTATATGAAAACACTGATTATGTAGGCCAGAGCTATTGTACAATGGGTAAGGCACTTGTATTGCAAGGCAGCTGACCTGGGTTTGTCCCCTGGAACCCAATACTGGTCCTAGAACACACTAAGAGTGATTCCCTGGACTGGAGTGGTGGCGCAAGTGGTAAGGCTTCTGCCTTGCAATGGCTCTAGCCTAGGACGAACCGGTTTGATCTCCCAGCAACCCATAAGGTCCCCCAAGCCAGGAGTGATTTCTGAGCGCATAGCCAGGTACCACTCCTGAGCATCACTGGGTGTGGCCCCAAAACAAAACAAATAAAAAAACCCTGTGAGCATCATCTATTTTTTCTAATAAATTTTTCCTGAAAACCATCTCAATCTTTAATACTCTGGGATAGGGTTGAGCTAGCTTAAGTGCTGCTATTCCTCTATGGAAAGGGATATGGACTCATTTCCCAAACATCAGAAGGTGTTAATTCTGGGGAGTAAAACCAAACAATACCCAAATGGGGAATGATTATGAAACCATGGTTTGAGTTTCTGCTGTTCATAGCTGCCAGAACCATGAGCTTCATGAGCCTTTTTTTTCTTTCGGCATTCACAAGTAACACCTGACAGCAGCCTAGGAGAAGCCACATAGTCACAAACCTTGAGCAGCAGGAACCTCCGAGGAAGTCTAGTAGAGAAGATGCATTCTTGAACCACAGACCTTAGTTCCAGGAACTCCAAGAATTGTTGTTTTGCAGCGAGTTTCCTTTTAGCAATAACATTTTAGAACATTACCTTATCCCCCAGCATGAAACCAAAAGGCTGCTTTAAGTTTTAAACTTCTGTAGGAGTTGGTCCACAGGGCCAACAAGTAACTAATACCTGTGGTGCTCGGCAAAGTGGCAGATTTCTGCAAATTTCCCAGCAGAAGGCCTAACTTTGGGAATGCCATCTTCACAGCTTGAAAGAGTTTTACCAAACTCTCAGCAGTCAGGGTCTTCTCTTCAGACATTCTGTGCAACAAATTTTCTATGGTCTCCTTGGGTGTTCTGCCCTCACAGCAATTCAGAATCACCTGCAGTGGCAAGCCATCACCAAACACCAATTATGAGAGTGCTGAAAGCATTGGACCCACCCCCCGGGAAATCCGACAAGACGATGCTACAGCACAGATGGTCCCACATGTGCCTCTGTGGGGCTCTGGCGCTACTTTTTTCATAGTCTCTTCTTTATTGTTTCAATAAACACCCAACAGTCTCCAAATAAATACTCCTACAAACACCTTTCTCAATTGTTGGCCTGTGTAAATTCTTTGCCTCCCCAAACTTGCATTTGTGCACATATTCTTATACTAGAGCTGTTATTGACATTTCCCCTGGTTCTTAAGACAAGTGTGTTCAGACACAAAGATAGAGAAACAGACCAGCAACCAATTAATATAGTTATAGTATTTTCGAGCTCCTGTTTAAAAGTATCTTACCATGGTCCAGGCTGTCATTCAGAACAATTTTCTTTTTTTTTTTTTTTTTCAAAACAATTTTCAAATCTTTGCTTCTTTTAATTTTATATGCATATCCATTTAAATAACCAGATAATTTGCATATTAGTCAAGTAGTCTCTGAAGTCAAAATAAGTGAAGTGCTTATCTGCATTATTTTTTCCTACAGATCATTGACTATTTCTCCCTCTCATTTTCAGCAGCACATGTGCCAGTCTCAGGGATCATTCCCAATCACATTCCCCTGTTTTTCTCAGCTATGCTGAAGAATGCTCCAACTCAAGAGGGCAAGGCAAGACACTCCAGCAAAAGGTTGAAAAATAAACTAATGGAAGCTATTTTACAGATACAGTTTTAGTATAATGGGAGCGATTCTTTCAGGGACTCACTATGCACAACTTCAAGAGCTGATAATGCAGAGGATTATTGCAATATGTGTAATCTATCGATTCACAGCCTCTGAGCTTCCCTTTGGGACCATGCCAGCTCTCCAGAGGGACAGTCAGATCAGTCACGGTGGCATGGCAGAGGACACTATTAGCAAATTAACTTCCATTTGAAAATAATGAATTTAGCTATAAAACCAAATTGGTTTTAGATAGATGAAAAGAATATCTATATTGTAGATGTGAAAGGAATGTACATATTATAAATCAAGCTGTCATATTCCTTGTCAGTAGAGAATATAGTTATTCTCTTTGCTTAAGGTCTAATATATATTAAGAATTCTACTAAATAAAATACAATTTGAATTTTCACAGCTTGTATCTAAAAACCATACTGATTTAGTACTACATCTTAGTTCCCAAGCAACAGCCTGATATATAATGAAGCAGCCAAATATTATTCAGATGAGCACAGGCTTTAAAGTTAGTCAGGCCGAATTTGAACCCCAATTCTAAAAGCTGGTGCATCCTTCTTTTAATATGCAAAAAATTAAATAAAAATGTAGTTCTTACATAAAAATTCTATAAAATTGTTGTATGGCCTAGAATAATGTATGAAACACGGATGATCTTTAATAATAGTAATCACTGACATATTCAGGAAGCAGCATGAACAGTGATAAGTAGAGTGTGCTTTGCTTAAAAGTCTGTGTTCCAGACGCTGAAGTAAAGGGTATGATGCTTGCCTTACACTTACATGCAGCCAACTCGAGTTCAATCCTTATCATCTCATATGGTCCCCTGAGAATCCCAGGAGTGATTCCTGGGTGTAGAACCAGAAGTAATCCCTGCAGTAATCCCAACGACACAGGAGCATCACTGGGTGTGGCTCAAACAACCAAACAAACAGCTGTGGCTTTAGACAAAATGCTTAACATTAAGTGTCTATTTCTTTGCCTTTAAAATTAGGGTAGGGATGCCTGGCACACCAACAATCTCACTTCAATTCTGGCTCGACAATGTCCCATATGCATTGCCAGGAGTGATCCCTGAATACAGGAGTAAGCCCTAAACAGAGCCAGATATATACTCCCTCCCTAAATTAAAACATACATACAAAATAAAACTAGGGTGATGTCCATGACGTTAAAAAGTTTCTGCAAGGATAGAATATTTAAAAGATCTTGGGCACTTGATTCACTGCAATGGAGATAGAGCTGGAAGTTATTATGTTTAATGAAGTAAGCCAAAAGAAGGATAAATATAAGATGAAATAATTTATATGTGTTATGTGGAATAACTGCATGAAGAAATACAATGGCTTAAACTGGGGTTGTCAAGAACACCCTAGGCCTCAGAATATATTGAGAAGGAAAGAAATTGTGTGGGACAGACACATATGAAATGATGAGAGAAAAGGTGTGATCCCCGAGCACAGAGTCAGGCACAAACACCGAATACTTCCAGCTATATCTCTTTCCTTCAGAAAAAAAGAATATGTGGTCTATATGCACAATGAAATACTACTTAGCCATAAGAAAAAGTGAAGTCCTGCCTTTTGTGATACCATGGATGGAACTGAAAGGGGTTATGTTAAGTAAAATAAATCACAGGGAAGACAAATACCAGATGATCTCATTCATGTGTTCAGTACACAGAGAAGCAGAGGACAGGAATAGACAAAAATCAAACGAAGTAATCCTGTGGTCTCAGACCTAAGAGATAGTGTGTTGCCAAAGAGGGAGGGCAGAGAACAGGCGATACTGATGCTTCAGGAATGGTGTGGTATGGAAACATTCCCATAGAAGTGAGGTAAAACCATATCCATAATACACAGTAAGACAAACTAGTGTGATTTCAGTTAAAGAAGTAACATCTAAATTAAAATGCCTACATACATGTTCCACATAATGTCAAAATACAGTGGCTCTTCATCCACATTCACCCCACACTCCTGCTTTATCACTGTGCTTCACTGTTCATGAGGAGTGGCTTAATGAAGCACTTGTGAG
>PVKC010054067.1:0-10038 GCA_004027635.1 Crocidura indochinensis | reverse complement strand
TTACTCAACTACCAAAAAACAAATCCAGAAGGACTTAAAATCAGATTAAATGGCGGAAAATTTACAAGTGTAACCAGCAGAACATGATAGTGTGGGTTGGTAAACACACAGATGCAGTATACAGAGAACTCCCTCAAAGGAACATAAGGAATTGATTTCCTTTTAGGAAAATAGAGGAGTAAATCATCCATATCAGTACATTCAAGGCAGGAACTTGCCAAAGGAAACAGGATTTCATGCAACCAATCAGAAGTTCACTCCAAAGCAAATTTTCTGTGAACCCTATTCTTTCACATTTCCTAGTTGGTGGAATAAATATAAGTAGTTAATTATGGGCATCCTTTGCAACACAAAAATATATAGCAAATATATATAAAAATATATAACAGACACTAATACAATGAAAGATACCAAATAGATCTCAAGATGAAAAAGAAGGACATAAAGAGGGGGAAATTAATACAAAAATACCATTATTTCCTTCTTTTATAAGAGATAAATCATAAAGATCAAAAGGACCCAAGGAAAATTAAAAAATTGGTTCTTAAAATGATATGATGACCTTTAATTATGGAACTTTTCAATCATGTCTTTATGTATTTCTCTATCCTGATACGATAATGGATGACCTAATTGGTGTTCTACCTATGAGAATAGGCATAAGTATTCTATATTCTACATTTTCTGACTGCAGTCCTATAGACCTTGAAAATATGGGTGCTGGAAGTTGCACACAGACTGAAGGAAATTGGGGAAGACTTATTTAAGGTAAGCCATGAACACAAGGGAAAAACAGTTTTTGTTAGTTAGAAGGTAGAAAAGTAAGGTGAAGATGGAAAGGGAGGCTTCTCCTTATTTATACAGCATTTACATGGGTACTGTTCATAATAGAAATGGACACAAAAAATTCAATATATATGTATATATATATATATGAATCCTATATGTTTAGAATGAAGAGTGATATCACAGAATTCTAAGGAAGCCCTAAGATTCATTTCCACTTTATGTATAAACTTTAAACTTCCCCTCTCTTTCTTTGAAATCACTATATATTTATGAGTTACCCCACGCATTAAAAAATAAACATCATATAGGGCTGCAACTCATATATAGAAAAGATATAGATAAGATTGTTTTAAGATGGAATATATGATTGCTTCTGTGATGACCAATTAGTTATCTTTGAATTTGCTATCTGAGATCTAATCAGATGAGCCCTTATGAGGCATAGAGCTGTTCACTAAATCAGATAGATTAGAGGTGTGAAAGAACCTTTAGAAGGAACCAGTAGCGATCAGACATCAGCCTAATATTGCTAAACTCAGTTTTTAGTCAGAGAGTAATAGCAGAATATCAGTTCTACAACCTCAAAGATTGCATCCAAGTGTGGAAGAGGACATCCTGTGAGAACACATCTTGGTTTGGTCCTGAAGAAAGCCTGAATAGAGAACCCAGTCATGTCATGCCATGTTTGAATTTTGGGCTTATACAAACTGAGATAAGCCATGTTTGTTTAAAAGTGCTAGATTTGTGACAAATTCTCTTTCATCAATAGTAAAAGTAATATAGCAAAGAAAGAATAGTGATGACATAAGTTAGGTTAACACCAAAGTGGAGGGAAAGAAGAAAACCCACATTTTGTCTCTAGAATTTGCTAGTGGTTATATAAGGATGGTGAGTGAGGAAAGACAACTAGGATTACATTTTCTCCTTTGGTGGTTCTGGGACTTGATCTCCAAGGCTTTGTACAACAAGGCATTGCTTTGCTGCCGAGCTACATCCCCAGCACCTAGAATGATTTTATTATAAATGTGCCTGGAAAGAGCTATGCCTTACATGGAGATATATAAGATTTCAGAAAAATGTCTCTGTCAGGAAGGAGTCAAATATTTCATTCTTTTCACTATAAATTTTCTAACCTTGTATTTTGAAATAAAAATTCAGAAATAGTTACAAGAATAGCATTATAAGCCCTTTTAGAAAGTAAAGTGTGAGGTACTTATAAGATATTTATATATTACTCCTTAGAACAGACACTTAGATAATAGATAGATATTACTTATAAGTAGTAATAAAAAGTCATTGGATAGTTCATGCATGAAATCCAAATTTGAAACTGATGGGAACAGTATTAAAAACTATGAGGCTGAAGATATGTAAGGAGAAAATAGATCTAAAGAACACCCCCTACACACACACACACACACACAACTAAATTTAAAAAAACCTGGCTTTTTTAGAGTATTTTTTTTGTTTGTTTTGTTTTTTGTTTTTGGGTCACACCCAGCAGTGCTCAGGGGTTACTCCTGGCTCCATGCTCAGAAATTGCTCCTGGCAGGCATGGGAGACCATATGGGGCACCGGGATTCGAACCGATGACCTTTTGCATGAAAGGCAAATGCTTTACCTCCATGCTATCTCCCGGGCCCCTTTTTAGAGTATTTGACATGAAGAATCTGCATTAAAAGAGCTAACAAAGGAATCCTAGATTTTTCATGAAATTGGAGGAGAATCAACAAAGGGAGGAACATTTTTGTTTTGAAACATTCTGCAAATCCCTGTACTTACACTCAAACTCTTGAATTCAAATATATTTACTGATGGAGAACCACAAAAGAATGGAGGAGAGCTTGAGAAAGACCTCCAGAGATTTATTGGAGTCACTAAGATTTCTGTGAATGACAAACTGGGGTTAAAATACCATATTCTGATGATTTAAGTGTAAATGAACATAAACATATGAATTGAATTTACTTCCAATGGCATATGAGCTTAACAATTAAGCACAAAATGGTGTGTAGGGCCAAAGGCTTATTGGGGGGATTATTAAATCCCCAATATTGGAGGGAGTTATTAGAAAGTCAGCAAGTGAAGTAAATGACCCAACTTGCCTGAGCTAGAGTCTAGATTCTGTTCTTGTACCTTCTCCTTCTGGGTCTCTGTATCTGTACCTCTCTTTACCCTGTTTTTGTCTTCTTCCTCCCTCTATTGCTGAATTCAGACAACCATCTGGGTCCTGCTGGACATCTTGAAAGCACATTTTCCAGCTGTCTAAAAGCAACACCAGAGTGTTCTTCTGTTTGTAGAATTCCACCAAGGATTTCCAATTTGAGGGGAGAAAAAAATCAGTAGCAGGTGTGGAAACTCTGGAGGGAGAGTGTTGTTTATTGTGGCAATTCTCTAAAGAAATATTAAGACTTAAGCGATGGTAGAAAATATGTTGCTTCACATCATTTGGTGGTGTGATCTTTCTGCTATTTTTTGTCAATCTTTTCTACTTTTACCTTCTCTCCCAACTTTTCATTTGCTAATGCACAAAAAATGAAGAGACGTTTTCCATTTGTTGTTAAGCATGATTGAGGAAGACATTCATAAGTCAGTTTCTGATGAGAGAAATTGCACAATGAAGGTGAAATTGAAACTGGACTCTAAGCTAGATGGTTGGCCTTGTTTAGAGTTTTTTGAAAAAGAAGTAGTAGTGACATCTGGCATGAGAGGGAGGACTGGAACAGAAGCCAAAGCCAAGATCAAGTTAATACATTTTTGATTACTATATTTATTTGAAAGGAGGCTCGGAGAAATATTATCAAGAATTGAAGGAAACCAGGCTGGCTTAGAACTTAGAGCCCAGAAGTGAGGCAGACTCAAACAATTCTCTGGCTTCTGCAGTACTTATGGGAATGACAGCCATAAAAAAAGCAGTTTAGAGAGAAAAAGGAGTGATTTTCTTTCTTTTTTTTTTAAAGAAGTGGGGCTGGAGCAGACTACATTTTAAAGCATAAATTTTAATGAGTTTTAGTATCTTGTACTGTTTAGTATCTTGATACCACTTTAATCACTGCATATCAAACTGAATAATCAAATCAAATAGTTTCTTCCTATGTCATCTGTCTAGACCCTCTCTGATTCCTAGTACCACATAAATGCTGATCAGTTCTTTGTCACTAGTTTGGTTTTTGCCCTATACTGGCATAAATAGGGCCACAAAGTTTATATATATATATTATTTTAATTTGGATTTATGCATTTAGCATATTATTTTTGAGGTCCTTATGCTATAGCATGTGTTAAAAGAGCTGGGAAAGAGAAATAGTGAGAGAGGCAGTGAGGGAGATTTAATGATGTGGAAAACTCATAATGAACAAAAAGGGCTCTCACATGACTGAAGAAATGCCTGGAGTCTGACTGCTTTAAGGTTAACAACTTTTTTTTTCTGTTTTTAGGAGTTTACATTTTATTTTTTAATAAAATTTTTATTTTAATCATAGTACTTTACGTATCGTTCACAGTAATGTTCCAGGTACATGTAAACATTGAATCAGGGGAATTCCCATCACTGAGTTGTCCTCCCTCCACCTCCATTCCCACCCTGCCTCCCCTATCCTCTCTACCCTCTCTAAGGTTAACAACTTTCTGAGAGAACATTGGATAACTAGTTCTAATGATTAATGGAAACTGCGCAAAATACATAATGCCGGTCAATCCATTTTCTTTTCATGAGACCCCAAATGCATGTTTAGTCACAACCCCCAGCTGAGTAATGAAAAACTAATGATGCATGTGATATGTGGACAAATATGAAGTTCTTATCTGATATGTGCATCCTTTGTGGCACACAAATCATGCTACTCATACCTGACTTTTAAAGCTCATCCTTCCCATTTTGTTAGCTAAATTCTGCAAAACCCTTGGTCCAAACCCTGGTTCTATTCTCCTTTGTGATACATTCTCTCCTCTGGTAAATACGTTGCCTTAATAAATCTTTTATATATCATTGTCTTTTTTAGTTCTTTCTCACAATGAGAAAGCCTGGTTTTCAGGGAGGTCACCCATAACCTAACTTTTTTTTTTTTTTTGCCTTTGCAAATATCAAGAACATATCCCTTGTTTTAAAACTTGGTTTTTATTAAATCACTACAAATAAAAAGTTACAAAGAAATTTGTGATTGAGTTTCAGGAGTACACTGTTCCCAAACCAGTCTCTTTACCAGTGTCCACTTCCTTCCATCAATGTTCCCAGTTTCCCTCCTTTCTCCTAGTCTGCCTCAGACACATTTCCCTTCCACCATGGTCTTGGTGTTCTCTTTCCTAATCCAATCCCAGTTGCCTGAGACCCTTGGCTCCCAGACTTTGGAGGCAGGGACTCCATCCTAAGCCTTGCAAATCAAGTGAAATTCAGCTGCAGTGTAAATAGGGCTGGCAAGAATTTATCATGAGTTGTTAAGAAGCTCACTCATGGTCTTTAGATTCCCTCTTGCTCTGTTTCTGACTTCTCCAGTAATTACACTGGTAACTTCAGTTCAGATTAAGGCCATTATCTCTTGGGCCAGGAAGATTAATAATTTCATTCACTGAATGAATATTTAGTTTACTCGCATGTGAAATTAGCATAGTGAATTTTTAATTCTTTTTAAAGTTATTTATAAATCTACAACCCAAAATATGCTTAGGTGTAACTTAAATACAATTGTTTATTATACATGATGTGTTATTAAGTATAAAGTCATCTGGTATTATTGACCTTGGATCTGTAGCACTAATGTTAGTATCAACACTTTCATCACATTCTTTGATCCATATCATTTAGCAGTTCTGTAGCTATAGATCATTGTTAGAAACAAAAATGACATTTATCACAACTCACAGAGGTGTCTTTGTTTTTGCTTCATGCATATTTCTGTTAAATGAGAAAGTAATGATAGAAATTATCTTGGGGTTGCTCTGAATTAAAACTTGTTTAGCAGTGTAATACTGGAGTCTTAATTGCTTTTTAAAAATTTGTTAAATTTGAAGCTTTCTGATTTACAATACTTTTCATTCATGATAGAGTTTTATGCTTATAATGTTTGACCAGCACATTCTTCCCAGATTGTCTGCTTCCCTCCACCATTATCTTGGTTTCCCCACCAGTTCTTCAAGTAAAAATGAAAAGCTCAATTCTTGTAGACTAGTTTTCTGATTCTGTTAAGTTTGTTCATTTGTCATTTTCTTACTTTGTTTCTTTATATCCCACATATAAAAGACACCATTTTGTATCTGTTTTTCATTCTGACTGTCTTTACTCAGCCTGATTATCTTCGAATTTTCTTATAGCCAAGGAGAATATTTATATATTGTGTGCATTTATATCTAAGAGTATACAATCGAATTATATCTAGATTTTGGCTGTTGTGAGTAGTGCTGCAATGAATGCAATTTTTCTTTTCTTTTCTCTCTCTTCCTTCTTTCTTTTTCTATCTATCTTTCTTTCTTTCTCTTCCTTCCTTCCTTCCTTCCTTCCTTCCTTCCTTCCTTCCTTCCTTCCTTCCTTCCTTCCTTCCTTCCTTTCTTTTTCCTTTTTCCTTAGTGCTTTTGGGTCTTTAAGGTTAATGAAAGAAGTAAATTGAATTATATGGAAGTTCATTTCTTAGTTTTTACAATACTGTTTTTCAAAGAAGCTAAACCAATTGACATTACCACCAGTAATGGATAAAGAAAAGATCCATATTCGCACATCCATGACAGCACTTGTTGTTTTTGTTCTTTGTGGTGTGTGCCTTTGTGTCTGGTGTGAGGTACTATTTTATTGTTGCTTTTATTTGCATTTTCTTGAAGTTAAGTGACAGAAAATTTCTTATACCTATTGGACTTATGTATGCATGCTTTCTTTTAGTATCTTCTCTCCAGTTTTTGATGGAATTGTTTGTACTTTAACAAATACTTCCAACTTGTCAACTTATTACTGATTAAAATATTGCTTTATTTTTTTAAAAAAGAAAAGAAAAAGAATGGTCACTTGTGCCGTCAGAATATATAGAGAATTTCTATGTGCTATGGTCTATCAAGTATATCTGCTTAGCTCTTACTAGCCACATGCATGTTTCTCCTAAGGTTCCAGTAGAAGGAACTACTTTATAGCAAGGATTTGGGGATTCTTTTCTTACTCTCATTTCTTGGAACAGTCTCCAGGTTAGTGCAATATAATCTGTTTTTATGCAGAGTATTACCTTTCACTGTTCTTAAGGAGCTTCTAATATCATTGCTTTTCCTTGCATCATCTTTATTTATATTTTCTGTTGTTGCCTGACTCATTCTTTCTTCCTGAGACTGATCCTTCTTCAGAAGTTTCTTGATATGTAGCAGGTACATCTAGAAATGTGCTCTCAGTGCTTTGCTGGTCAACTGCACCGTTTGAGGGGGATGTAAACCTGCAATTGTAAAATTGAGTATATTCATTTGAGTTGAATCTGACTGCTTTAGTTTGGATTTTTTTTATAAGACTTCATGAAAAAAGATGAAATTTGTGAACCCTTTTTACTATCTTGCACATACATGAATTCATTGAAGTTGTTGAATAGTATTGTTATTTTAAACTCAAACAAATCTCTTTCTTTACCTGCTATGTCATCAGTGCAGAGTAAATGTAGAGAAAATTTACAAATTCTCTAAGATACTTAAAAAGGGAATTAGAATGTGGGCTTCAGAGAAAATTATTGTCACTTGGAAGGTTATTTTGATTTGGTAAAAGCATATAATGCTACAAATTTCTCTCTCATTAATATTTAAATATCCTAAATATTTAAATATTCTTTTTATATTTATGTATTTATATATACAGATGTTCTATTTTAATTTTTATTTAGCTATAGGTAATTATGTTACTTATTTTGAGACTTCTATATTATCTATCATTTATGAGTATGAATTTAATTTTCAAATATTTTAGGGGCTAGGTGGCTTTATATGATCAATTTCTAGTCTTAATTTAATTTTGTTCAGTAAACAGACAAAAGCAATCTAAACACAGATCTTCCCTCAGATACCCAAATCAGCAGATGTTTAAATCACCTTTCCTATAATGGCAAAGTATTTGCAAATAATTCACACCTATCTGTTGTTCAGAATAAGCCTCATTTATTTGTGTTCAAATTGTCTCAGATCTACTATTCAGCATATTCTACAAGTTTGAAATGTCCATTACTTTTCATTTTTTAAATTTTCATGTACCTCCTATGATGACTATTTACATTTATGAATTTTATTGTTTTGATTCAGTTAAATTTATAATTATGGATTAGCCATTCCTATGAGGGCTACTTTAAAATCCTTTATTAACTCATTATAACAATTCTGATATCAGCCTGATATCAACAATCAACAATTCTGATTGTCTTGCCACTCATGTTATATTCTTGTTCAAATAGAAAATTTACCATTGTATTTTGAAGTTTTTCATTATTATCAAATAAAACTTAGGACACTATAAATATGTTTATGTGTGTTTCTGTATAGAGAGAGCCATCAATTCCCTCTTAGCCCCAGAATGAAGATCTGGGCTTACTTTTGTATGATATAGTTCCAGAGCTAATTTAGTTTCGGAATTATGCCATGCTATGTTGGTTTAATTGGTGCACATAATATGACTGAGACTAATTGATCCCTGATCAGTCTGTGTAATAAATTTTCCAGACAGCCCGGTGTTTCAATGGAGAAAGGAGTGCCTGACCCATTGAAGGGAAGGCATTTCTTGGTCTAGGTCATTTTATTATGCCAAAGAACCCTCTCCATGGTGCTGCCTAACAACTGGAAGTCAGGCACAGATTTAAAATTCTCTAGCCTTCAAGCAACCAAGATACTTCCTGAACTGGCTATATAGTGACTAAACACCACTTTCCAAGTTCCCTGACATTCTAGTCTCTTGCTGTGGGATAGATTTCTTAGCACTTGGCATCTCACATGGGCAAAGATGTTTATTCTGGAGGAGAGGCACACAGTCAACAAGTGTTTCATCAGCCACAGTGGACAAGTATTACCCCTGACATTCTAGTCTCTTGCTGTGGGGTAGATTTCTTAGCACTTGGCATCTCAGGATGGGACATGGGCAGAGATGTTTATTCTGGAGGAGAGGCACACAGTCAACAGGTGTTTCATCAGTCACAGTGGACAAGTATTCCTTTTGAGTGAAGCAGCATTGTCACTATCATTGGCAGCATTATTGTTCAACAGGGGAAAGGTTGTGCTTGAGCCAAGTTAGTTCTATTCAAAGACTGAAAAATGCAGGCTCTCTGTTGTTTTGTTTTATTTTATTTTATTTGTTTTTTTGGTCACACCTGGTTTTATTTTATTTTATTTTATTTGGTTTTTGGGTCACATCTGGCAGCACTCAGGGGTTACTCCTGGCTCTACACTCAGAAATCGCTCCTGGCAGGCTCAGGGGACCATATAAGATGCCGGGATTCAAGCCACCATCCTTCTGCATGCAAGGCAAACACCTTCCCTCCATGCTATCTTCCCACCCCTTTCTGTTGTTTTCTGTTGCATAAGTTTATTCAAGAAGCCACACCACTGTGTGATTCCTTCAGTGTTAGAAATTTAAACAACTCTGCTTTCTTATGTCTGTATGTCAGAATTTTTTTGGTGCCTCTTGAATTATTGGCAAGACTTAAAATTAGATTAACCATAGTTCACTTCAAAATTGCCTGAAATTTTAGACCAAATGTGAAATACATTGGATACAGCCATTATATGAAGGCTTTAAAAATTCTTTTGGCATATTGATTAAAAATAGATAAAAATTATGTGGTAGCAACTATTATGTATTGAATTATGTTAGGAGTCATAAAAGCAAAAGGAACAAGTCACTAGTATTTTTCTGAGCCCATCTTCTTTTGTAGATGGAATGTTTGAAATATAGAGGTTGAAAAACTTGCTTCAGGAGCTCAGTGGTTGAATTAGCAAATATATAGCCAGATTCTTTGCTGAAAATTACTCAGAACAAATGAGCTGAAGTTCTGGTTGGTGAAAGCTACATTGCTCTCCATAATTCTTCTTCTAAGTCAGGATTATTCTACAACTAAAACAAAGCTGTCACATTGTAAGTTTTAGTATATTCATGAAGATTGCGTGAAATATAAAATAAGAAAAATAACTCGTGCTCGCTTCGGCAGCACATATACTAAAATTGGAACGATACAGAGAAGATTAGCATGGCCCCTGCGCAAGGATAACATGCAAATTCATGAAGTGTTCCATATTTTTCATGGAATCTCTCATGCT
>PVKC010054066.1:0-10034 GCA_004027635.1 Crocidura indochinensis | reverse complement strand
TCATCAGGGAGATGCAAATCAAAACAACTATGAGGTACCACCTCACACCACACAGAATGGCACACATCACAAAGAACGAAAACAAACAGTGTTGGCGGGGATGTGGAGAGAAAGGAACTCTTATCCACTGCTGGTGGGAATGCCGTGTAGTTCAATCTTTATGGAAAGCGATATAGAGATTCCTCCAGAAAATGGAAATCGAACTCCCATACCATCCAGCTATACCACTCCTAGGAATATACCCTAGGAACACAAAAATACAATACAAAAATCCCTTCCTTACACCTATATTCATTGCAGCACTATTTACCAGAGCAAGACTCTGGAAACAATCTAGATGTCCTTCAACAGACGAATGGCTAAAGAAACTGTGGTACATATGCACAATGGAATACTATGCAGCTGTCAGAAGAGATGAAGTCATGAAATTTTCCTACACATGGATGCACATGGAATCTCTCATGCTGAGTTAAATAAGTCAGAGAGAGAGAGAGAAAAACGCTGAATAGTATCACTCATCTATGGGTTTTAAGAAAAATGAAAGACATTCTTGAAATAACAATACTTTTTAGACACAAAAGAGAAAAGAGCTGGAAGTTCCAGCTCACCTCATGAAGCTCACCACAAAGAGTGATGAGTTTAGTTAGAGAAATAACTACATATTGAACTGTCCTAATAATGAGAATATATGAGGGAAATGGAGAGCCTGTCCAGAGTACAGGCGGGGGATGGGTGGGAGGAGGGAGACTTGGGACAATGGTGATGGGAATGTTGCACTGGTGATGGGTTGTGTTCTTTACATGACTGAAACCGAAACACAATTATGTATGTAATTAAGGTGTTAAAATAAAAAAATTAAAAAAATAAAGAAAATACAAATCTTTGATAAACTCAACCAAAAAAAAATGGTTGCTTTTAGTTATATAGAAAGTTATCTAAATATTGCATTCAAAACAATGGAAACTTTCAAAACAAGGGAATATTCATCTGGATGATTCATTATTATGATTCATATGACAGCTTTTTAAGTTCACAATGTGCCTAACTAACCTGAATCGTCCCTGTTTAGAAAGCAATTTTACCATTTACTATTTCAAACTTTTTCTTCATGTAAGTTTGGTTCATCATAATGGTATCATTAAACAATGAATTTACAATATTTTGCTTTTCTGAAAATATTTTGCAAAATCTATATACTTATTTAAAGTTATTAGAGCTTGAAAGTGTTCAATAAACTAGATAATATTTAAAAATATATTTGCCTTTACAGAGCTGAAGAGATAGCATGGAGGTAAGGCGTTTGCCTCTCATGCAGAAGGTTGGTTGTTCAAATGCCACCATCCAATATGGTCCCCAGAGCCTGCCAGGATTAAGCCCTGAGTATTGCCTGATGTGACACCAAAAAACAAAAACAAAAACAAACAAACAAAAAATATATATAGTTGCCTTTAACCTGACACATGTAGTCATCTTCATAAAGAAGATTAAATGTATATATTTTCATTATCATTCAAAAGTAAATTTTCTTTGTGAACATAGAGTCTTTTCTCATACATAATTTACTGTTTCTAGTAAAAGATTCCAAAGAGTGAAATCACTGTTATATGGAAAAATAGAAATTCAACATGAATGCCTGGAGAAGTCTAGAAATGTCTTTCCTGAAGAATTAAGTATACTACATTCCTGCCAAAAGGAAAATTCTTTGATATAGAGCACACTAGCACTTTGAGGTGATTATGTCATTGTTGTTTTAATTACTATTTCCCTCGTGATAAGTGAAGATACATTCTTTTATTAAAATAATCGTTTTTCTGTGTGGAAGCATCCTAATATCTGATAAAAGATGGTTGGATAAGCTTTGGTCCACATAAAGAACTATTTAGCTATAAGAAATATGAAAGTTTTGCTTATTGCAACAAAATGAAAGAATTAGAGAGTTATTTCAATGGGTGAAGGGAAAACTTAATTATTTCACTAATGTGGTATAATAAATAAACAAAACAAGGAAATATCTTTATACAATGACAACTAACCATCAGGCATAGATGACAAAAGCAAGATTTTCAAGCAGTGGGGCTAGATGAGTGCCTGGGAAGAGGAGAAGGTTGAGGAGGAATGAAATAATGATATAAGGTATTTGACTCTTTGGCTGTGGTGGATGTGAAAATACCTTTGTAATCTAGTTATTTGGTAACTAACAAATAGACATCTAAGTCATTTGCCTAAAAGAGAGTCATAACTAACAGCGAAAACTCATGGATAAATAGGCTTCCAGCTGAATTCACTGGAGCCTTTTGGGATGGTAAAGGGTTCATGACCTCTGCACTTGTGAAGACCTGATAGCTGAAGAGACAGACACACCTACAATTGCTGTTAAACCAAAAACCCAGCTTCTCTGCTTTCCCACTTATATCTACATAGATTTCTAACTTCCCAAATTTCTAGGTATGACAATTAAGTGGATGATATCTCCAGTGAGAATTTTGAACAAGGGAAGGCAAACTTCACCCTCATCTTTGTACTTTCAGATTCTTGGCAGTCACAACCTTGAACCACTAACATAGCCATGTGATTTGATAGGCCCAATTCCATAGAAGTCAAATCCCTGAATTATGAGGTGGCTTTATCTCTACTTATCCAGTCATACGAAACATTCATTATTTTAATACTGGCTTGCCAGTAGGAATACAGCAAATTAAAAGTGAAATTATAAAAGCTGCATAAGCTCAACAACAAAAAAAAAAACAAAAGAGGATTTCTAAACTAGCAATAAAGTTTAATAAAATTTCTGACAATATGATAATTTTCAAAAATTTTCTTTTAGTCAAGCTTATTTAACAAACCAGTTACCATTTGGTTGTATGAAGCAATATTAAGTACAATGTCCTTAGCTGTCAACGAGTAGGTTTTGGGGAGGTTGGAAAACTGATAACAAATGTAGAGGGAATGTTACTGGTGTGGGATTGTGGAATTTTGGTTGCCAGAAATAAATGCATTTTGAGCAACTCTGTAAACCAAGGTGTTATATGATAGTCACTACCAATAGAAAAAAACTTGGTTGTTTTATCAAATTAAGTAGTTTCAACTTAAAATGTACTAATTTATGTCTGCATAGCAATACCACTTATCAGGGCCTGAGAGATAGAGGTTGGGCATTTCCCTTGCATGCAGGTGACCTAGGAGGGACCTTGGTTCATTCCCCAGCAACCTATATGGTCCCCCAAAGCCAGGGGTGATATCTGTGCGTATAGCCAGGAGTGGCCCCTGAATGTAACCCGGTGTAGCCCAAAAACGAAAACAAACAAAATCCCCCTTATCTTGAAAATAATCCCCTCTAACTGTATGCTCTCAAGATGCATGATATTACTAAGTGTTTGCTTTTATAGTTTATCTTCTTATTTACTTATTTTCCAGAATTGAGGAATCAATAAGAGTACAGTGTGGATTACTTTATTATCCTGATAATAACATATAAGAGGCACTGGTTTTTGTAATAATGCTGTGGCTATATATAATGGGTTATCTAAAACCTAGATTCTAATTTGTACCTTCCCATGAGATATAAAATAATGTAATTGAATGTGACATTATTAATATATTTTTATTATTGACAAGAATGATACATTTTATTATTTAAAAATAATGTATTAAAATGAAACTATCAGCACCTAGAACTCAAAAAATATAAAAAAGAAAATAAGGGATATTTCATAGTGTCTACAGGTCCCAACAAGATCTGACATTCAATGTCATCAATAATTTTATATGATGTTTTAAACTACATACAAGTAAAATATTTTTGTTTTATATTTTTTCATAAAGTATTGCCCTTGGTATTTTATATAAGGTTCTTCCATGTCAAGGTGATATCTTATCTGCTCTTTATATCTTGTAGTACCACAATAGATATATTTGTGACTGTATGAATTAAACTTTTTCAAACTTTCATGATTAGAATAATTCTTTATGTTTTCACACCCTACTTACTGTACTATTGCTTTGGTCCTCTAGCTTCTGAAGTTTTTTACTCTCTCAGTTCCCTCTATTCCCTCTAAATTTTGGAGTACAGTAGGTCTGAGTTGGGCTCTATTTCTTTTCTGCACTCCATAACTATTAATTTTTATGTATTTGTTATTGTAAAAATTGTTTCTGCTGCTGTAATCTTGCTTTGCAGTTTGAAAATCATTGTGCAAAAAGCTGGATTTTCAAAATTGGTTTTATTTTTCAAAAAAACCCCAAAAGTATGTTCCAATAAAAGAAACAATCTACTGTCTCCTCAACGAATTCAGAAATGATACACCATCAATGCAACCCCCTTTTTTGTAGGAATAATACATTGGTTAAGGGGGGATTCTTTCTATAACTGAAACTCAACTACAAACATGTTTGTAATCATGATATTTAAATATAGATTCATTCTTTTATCAATTAACATCCATAAAACAGACACTGACAAATTTCTGTGATAAAATTAATAATTCAAAAAGTTCAAGAGTATGTCTGAATATGTGTGTAATTACACATGCATCTATGTTATAATCATATCTATTTGCAACATATTGTTTTATTTTATTTTTCACATTCTTTTTCACAGACTCTAAATCGGAGGATTTAACATGGAGTCACAATGATGCAGAATATTCTTTCCCAAAATTAGTTAAATTGACTCCTGTTAATGCCACATCCACCAGGTAACAGTAAGAGTCTCAATGCAAGGGGAATCTCTGTTGTATCCAATTAAGAAATGTATATTTTTTTATAGTTTCACTGACTAATATTTTTGATGAACACAAAAAATGTAGGGCAAATACACATGTGAACTCTGGTATAAATGAAAGGAAGTAGTAGATTAAGGGGAAGTATGAACTTGGTTTAAAGTGTATAAGGACAGTACATAAATGGACTCTGTGAGCTATATGTGGTATGGTGAATACATTGTTGTCACATGAATGGCAAGTTCTTTACCATTTATCTAATACCCTGACCTCTACTAATGTCTTTTAATACTTTATCACAAAGCAAGGATTGCAAAAGTTATGTGTACAGCTAATAAGTTATCACGTTTTAGGTCCAAATCAGTAAATATTAAATGGAAGTTTGTTTTTTTTTAATTTTTTGGTTCACTCCCAGTGACACTCAGGGATTAATCCTGGCTATGCACTTACAAATCGATCCTGGCTTGGGGGCCGGACCATATGCAACGTCAGGGATAGAACTATATCCATTCTAGGTCATCCTAGGTAAGCCATTGGCAAGACTAAAGTCCCACTGCTGCATTATTGTGCCAGTCCCAGAAATATTTGATTTTAAATGGTCACTGACTCTTTGATTTTTTAATTATTGCTAAAAATATAGGATCAATTTTAACTTAAAGTAATTAAAATAAAATACTACTACTTTGAGAAAACTAATTCCTAATCATACATTTTTTCTATCAACACTATTTCTAAAATTAATTCTATTTTTGTGTATAAAGACAGGGTACAAGCAGACTAAAATAACAACATTTAGTGTTGACATTGAATGCAGTGCATTAGTGGACTCGAACTCAAACACAGTAATTGTACAAAATTGTCACCATTAGACTGAAGCTTTGGTTCAGTTTTGTGTTACCCAAGGGCTTTATTATCATTAGTTACCTAAGTCATTTTTGAGGGAATGGAAATTAGACTCAGTCTTTATATTCTGATTTATTTATTTGTTTATTTCATGTTTTCCCATCATTGTTCTCTGAACGATAAAAGAATATATTTAATTTGGAATTACAATGTTGTGGTAGGGAGTCCTCCCCAAAGAGTAATGCTGCCTAAATTCATTTAACGATGACCCAGTGGGACAATGCAAAATGCCACTGCCATTGAGGGTCATATTGAGTTTATAGAGATTATCAGACATTGGGTCATTCTCGGACACTCAGGGTTTTCTCCAGGCTCTGTGCTCAGAAGTCGCTTCTGTCTTGGGGAACCATATGGGATATCGGCAATTGAACTCGGGTCTGTTCCAGGTCAGCCATGCGTAAGGTAATTTTCTACTCCCCTAAATATGTGTATGTGTGTGAATGTGTGTTTGTGTATGTTTGAAGAAGAAAAAGACAAAGAACAGGAACATCTATGAATCTTTGACATAATATAAAGGGAGTAGTAGATTAGGGAGGAAGAAATTCATTTAAAATTGATGAGGTATGTGCTTTGCTGTAATAGTAATAAATTGGAATTAAATGTGGGGGGCTCAAAATCATAATACATAAAAGCCCTTTGCACTTCTTTGTTCATTGTAATCTTATTAAGAACGGCTATAACTGGAGGAAAAAAGCCCAGATTTCCTGGGACATATGAATGGATAATAAATTATTATACTTGAATTGAGGCAAAATGTGTGAATCCAGCCATAGTGACTTATTGTGTGCTAGGTGAATTACCCTTCGCCAATTCCATATGCTGATATCATCTGGACGTTCAGACACATTCGGAGCTATAAGGGATCTGCAGTTGGTATAATCAAGGTGAGAGGAGAGAAAAGAGGCAGTAAGGGAACAGAGGAAAGGCACCAAGGGATCATGGCAGGTAGCAGAGAGAAGAAGATTCACTGTGAATCTTTCTGGCATTTTCCCGCAGCCTTGAGAACTGACAACCAGGGGTCAGAATTTGCCTTACAAGCGCTAACCTAGGATGAACATCGGTTATTGATTCCCTGCATCCCATATGGTTCCCCCAAGCCAGGAGTGATTTCTGAGCATATAGCCAGGAGTAACCCTTGAGCGTCAAATGGGTGTGGCCCCCAAAACAAAAAACAAACAAACAAAAAAACAAACCGAAAAGCAGAACTCTAATCAGGGCTAAAGACACAGTGCTGAGAAAGGTCTCACCCCAACTCTAAGACTTGATATTTTAAATTAATACAAAAACTTGGCATTTGAACAAGGACATAGGTCTGGGGAACACAAGATGACTTCAGTGATGATGAGTGCTTTGACTCTGGTGGATAATCTCGGTTGTCTTGAGCTGGAGTGAGAAGGGAGAACCCACCATGTTGGGTCACTGATCAGCATGTGGTGTCTGATCTGAATATGAACCCCTTCAGGAAGAAAAACAAACAGTGGAGGAGGGAGTGCTAAAAACTTGGAGCACCCTGACCTTTTTTCTTCCAAAGGTGTTTCTTCTGAGGATCTTGGCCTCCCAATCTGCAGAAAAATATAGAGGCTAATCCATGGTGAAAACTTTTCACAAACAATTTGGAGTGCATTTAAGGAAGAGGAGTATTTATAACTATATTTGGAAATGATAGCTCTGAATATCTAGATAAGAACTGAATGTTTAAAGAAGGCAAAATGATATACATATTACTCATTAAGTAACTATTGAGTCCTCCTTATTTAAAGAGTAAAAGAAAAGGAAGAGAAAGAGAAAAGATTAAAAAGTCTGCCATAAAGGGAGACAGGGAAGAGGATAGAGGGTAGGTTTGGAAAGAAATGGGGGATTTGTGGTGAGAAATATACACTAGTGAAGGGTTTTGTACAGTATATGATTGATACTCAGTGATAAATAACTGTACAACTGTGTATCTCACTGTAATTTAATTAATTAATACTATTTTAGAAAGTATTAAGAAAATACATAATTGTGAAATATGTGTGTTGTGTTATTGTATATGTTTATGTCTTCTATTTATATATACACATGACCAGGATAATTCATAAAAATAGAATATTAGGAATACCCAAAATTGTGCCTTCTCAAACTTAATTTTGGGTTATTTTGTGCATAATAATTGGTATTATACCAGCAACTACAATATGTTGACACAATTTCAAATACATAATGATAGAGAATATGTTAAAAAGTGCCATATCATTTGCATAGTAGTGAAGTTGTACTTACTTACAACCAGCATAGCAAATGTTGGGATTTTCATTCAAAATGAAAGTATTGAGCAAAGTTCAACAATGATTTAGAATGATACTAAAGGCTATCAAGAAATTAAATTTTTTCTAGCATAAACACAAATGTACTAAAAGTTTTTGTTAGATTAGAGGTCATCCTGGCTATATTTAAGACTTATTTCTGGTTCTGTGCTCAATATATCACTCTGATACTTAGAATATAGTATACAATGCTAGAAATTGAGCAAGGGTATAATAGCCAGTTGCAATAAAAGGGCTTTACGTCATATACTATCTTTTGGAAAGTAGACCCTCTACACATGTTTATCACTTTTGATTTCTGAACTATCTGTTTCTCTCATGTTAATAGTGATACTTAAAAATGTATGAATTAATAAAGATAGGCTTAAAATGCAAGAACTTATTTAATCCTTGGCAGTCATTTGAAGAAAGTAATGCAGTCCTGTAGTTCCGCTATATATTCTGCCTTATAGTTGTGTGTAGTTCTTATTCCAATTATTATAGTTACTATTTTTATTATGGTTTAAATAACATCTGATTGTGTCTATGACTGACTTCTTTTCTTGTTCCAGGAATCACTCCTGGATATAGCAAGGAGTCATATATTTGGTGAAAATTTCAAGCTGGGTCTCCCAAAAATTTCTCGTGTCCTAAAAAGTTATACTATTACTCCAGTATATATCTTTGTACATTTTTTATCAAAAACTAGTATACACAAATGCTTTGAGTACAAGGAACAATTTATAAAGTGATAGACTTAATGTAACATAAAACAATATTATCCTTTGAATTATTCCTGTCACCTACTTAGAGACAAACAGCTTGCAAAAAAAGATTTTTACTAAATATTAGATTACAATTCTCCTTAAAACAATTCATGTAATTTAATGCTGTTTCTAAACATTGATTAGAATATAAATGACCACCACATAATATTAGCAAATATTATGATTTATTATTTTTCAAGGAGGACTCAGTTTACCAAATAATTGCACATAAAATGTTAAATAGATATTAAGATTTTAAAGATAAGTAACTATTAAAATAGGGCATTTCAAATTCATGGAAATATTTGCAAAATTTACTGATGTCACACAAAGCTGCATCAAAATGCAGCTACCTAGAGTATGGAGCCATTTGTTTCAAGATGCATTGTTGAAACTTTGTAGAGAAAGATAAATAGATGTGGAATGATCACATCCATATGTAGAAATAAAAATCTGTTTGTGCATTAATAATACATAAATATAATAAAGATTAGGATAAATATGAGTAACCCCTGGTAGGAAACTTGCTTAACGTGACTGTGTATGTGTATAGATGTGGATATCCTATGTATGTGGTGAGTGGACAGGGAATAAAGATAGGGCAGGGGCCAGGCGGTGGCGCTGCTGGTAAGGTGCCTGCCTTGCCTGCGCTAACCTAGGACGGACCGCGGTTCGATCACCCGGTTCCCCATATGGTCCCCCGTGCCTGCCAGGAGCGACTTCTGAGCAAATAGTCAGGAGTAAACCCTGAGCGTCATCGGGCGTGGCCCAAAACAAACAAACAAAAAAAGATAGGGCAGAGAAAGAACAACTATGACAATGATATATACATATAATAACTCTGTAAAATAATTGGGTCTTGAAAGAAGGTAAAGTGATAGATACCTCAAGTAGTAGTGGTAGCAGTAGTAGTAGTAGTAGTAGTAGTAGTAGTAGTAGTAGTAGTAGTAGTAGTAGCAGCAGCAATATTGCAGATCACAGTGTTGAAATTAAAAAAGAAATATGGAAAGAATAATGAGAAAGAAAGAAGTATTTCTGGGAGGCAAGTATTGGGAAGAATGCAGTACAGAATCCTGAAATTCAGGACAAAATTCTATTGAAAACTGAAAATGTGCACTTGTTAAGGAAATGAATGTTAGAATATTTTATGACTGAAGCATGATATATGAACAAGTTTTCAATTGAGTATCTCATAGATAATTAAAAGGTATTCATTAAAATGATTATTTTATAGAAATTCATATTTTAATGAAATTTATAGAATAATGATACATTGATTTTACTGATGACATAATTTAGTGTTGATTGTTTTTTTCAGGGCACCTTTTACATCCTTATTCCTTAAACTATAGATCAATGGATTTAAC
>PVKC010054065.1:0-10034 GCA_004027635.1 Crocidura indochinensis | reverse complement strand
GTTTAAGATTATATTAGTTTAAGATTAGCTAGTAAATTTTCAAGTTTATTTATTTTTAGTTTGAACAGAGTTTTGTGGTCACACTCCATAGTGTTCAGCCTTTATTTCTGACTCTGTGATCAGTCATCAGTTGTGGCATATTGAGGAAACTATCTGCAATGCCAATGATGAAAACTTGGTAAGGATTATGTTCTTTAAAAAATTTGATTTAAAGTTGAAGAGGTAGTACCATCAGTAGTACAGTGCCTTACCTGCAATCAACCAAGATTGGATCGCCAGGACCCAGGTATTTTCCCTGCATACTTCAGGAAGGACCCTGGGCATTGCTGTGTGTGAACCTTTCATCACTGGAAAAATTAAAAGATGATTAAATGTTTTATTGTAAGATAACTACAGTCTTATAATATTTTGAAAGGTGGGTGCAAAGATTTGGCTATGGGAGACAGAAGCCAAAGACTCAAGTAGGGTTCAAGCTTTCTTCTGTTTATTCAAAGAGAATCATGAAATATTTATACTCAATTTCTTGGCAAGACATACTTTTCAGACAAAGATAATTTACCAAAAATGGCACAGGGGCAAACTGTTCAAGGCATATCTTGACACAGGGCAGTTTCACTTTTGAAATCATGAGTTGCTAATCTGGGGCCCATAGTTAGCAAAGTCAGTTTTCCAGTGACTAATAATGTTTTTGGTTTTATTTTAGTTCATGCATTCTGAACTGGGGCCTTAAATGTTAATTGCTGATATGATTGTAATATAGGCTAACAGCAAAGCTAGATTTGAGGGTGATTATTCTGTAAGATTAACTAGAAAATACTTGAATCTACGCAAATGTTCCTCATAAGATGTGTTTATAAATCTGAATATTTTTAAGAGAGGCTCTAAGTAAAGTGAATAATAATTATTCGGAAAGAGTAAAGAATATTTGAATCCACATAAATGTTAAATCTGAGTGATCTTTAAAATGTCACCTGAAGTTATGTCTCAATTAATATGTATGCTACATCCCCTTTATTCCTGAATGCCTCATGGACATGCAATCAAGGTTTTTATAGGGCCCTAAAGCCTGTGAGTACAGGTTACTTTCCAAGCGTTTTTTCTTATAGGTGCTACTTTTCATGACTTTCTCTGTTAGTATAGGCAGCTTTGAAAAAGTTCCTGCAATAGTAGACAACTTTTGTAAAAAAGATAGTCTTTTCAAACTTGGTGCCTTCCTAGGTCTCAGGGTATGTTTATATGGGAAATGATGTAGTATTCTTATCTTTTTTCTTTTCTTTTTGGGGCCACACAGGTGATGCTCAGGGGTTACTCTTGACTATGCACTTAGAAATTCCTCCTGGTTTGGGGGTCCATATGGACCTCAAACCGAGGTCCATGCCTGCATGCAAGGCAAACACCATACATCTGCACCACTGCTCCAGCCCCAATTTCCTCTCCCCATTTTTTTGATGGAAGTTTTAGATTTCGGGGGTTAAACTTTTTGAGTATTTGTATATTCTAGTTATCAAAAATTTTTTGATGTCTTGAGTGCAAAATGTTTCTCTCATTCAGTTAACTGTCTTCTAATTTTAGCCCATGTTTCTTTTGCCATATAGAAACATTTTAGTTTGATATAATTCTATTCATTTAAGTGTGATGCTATAGCCTTTGCCACTGGCATCATGTATTGAAGACTTCTTTGAAGTCCAGGTCTTGAAGAGTTCTGAATACATTTTCCTCAATGAACTTTATGAGTCGGGTATAATCTCGAGTTTTAATCCACTTTGAATTGACTTTTGTGTAAGGTGTGTGATATGTATGGATTTTTAATTTCTTACATTTTTAATTTCTAATATTTTATGTCAAAGTTTCACTGTGTCTTGAGTAAGCCTTCTCTCTATAAGAGGTAAGCACTCTGACATACTTAAAAAGTTCTGTAAATCAACTATTCTGAGTACTTCATTTTAATATTTTGTTATAAAATCTCATGTATTTTACTGTGATACTCTGGCTATTTTTGTGACTTCCTATTTTTATTTCTTACTATTCATTCAAGGTACCAAAAAGATCTTTTCAAAGGAATCATCTTTATATGGTGTCTTCTGTTTCTAATTCCAAAATATAACTGTCCTTCATAATGAATGACAAGACTATTCTAAGTCTGGCTGACTAGCATTTTCTGGCAAAGCATCAATATAATTTTATGGAAAAATCATGCAAGAAAGTCTATTATTATAGATATATACAATAGTGGACTTTGTTTTATAACAAGAATTGTGTATGATTATGATTAGTTTATAACAAGAAGTATAATTCTTACTACCCGAGAGAAAGTGAATGAAAATTTATGAAATGCATTTTTATGGAATTCAGCAAGTAAAATTCTAATTTACTTTTTAACTTTGGTTAAGACATTTATTTTGGGGGGGGGCGGGGGTCACACTCAGCAGTGCTCAGGGGTTACTCCTGGCTCCATGTCAGGAATCTCTCCTGACAGGCACGGGGGACCATATGGGGCATCAGGATTTGAATCGATGACCTTTTGCATGAAAGGTAAACGCCTTACCTCCATGCTATCTCCTGGGCCCCAAGACATTTAATTTTTTAATCATTATTTCCTCATTTGTAAAGTAGTATTTTTATCCTACGTTTTAGGAGAAGACAAAACTAGACTATGTCAGCAAAGGTATTGTATTTGTTTAATTTTTTTAAAGGTAGTAAAGTTCATTGAAAAATAGATTACAGAGAAAGAATTCTCCACATAGGGAGGAACTTAGCATAGAACTAAATTCAAAAAAATGTTTTAAACATAGGATATGCTACTCATGATTGTACATTCTGGCATTAGGAATTTAATATGGTGTCTATGTTTAAGTATAAAAAGCAATTTAGCAATAAATAATAACCTTGTAAAACTTCTAAACATTGACCTAAATAGTAAATACCAGTCAAAATATCCCTTCATTTTTGTGATTAATTCTCTATACTCTTGGTTTGCATGTCTTTTAAAACTCAGAACTAAGATGCCAGAGCTAGAGTGCAGTCTCATGTGCAACTTGGGTCTGATCCCAAGCATTAAATATTATCCTCAAAGCCCATTGGGTGAGTGCCCTTAGTACAGCTTCAAGAGTAACCCTGAGTACTACCAGGTGTGATACAAAAACAAACACAAACAAACCCTCAGAATGGTTTGTTCTAACAAATATAAAACCTATCTTGGGGCTGGAGTGGTGGTGCAGAGGTAAGGAATTTGCATTGTGCACGGCTGACCTAGGACGAACTGCTGTTAGAGCCCCCAGCATTCCCATATGATTCCCCAAGCCAGGAGCGATTTCTGAGCACAGAGCCAGGTGTTGCCCAAAAATAGAAAAACAAACAAAAAATTAAACCTATCATTCATGAAATTATCATCTTGTATTGATGACTTATATAAGCTTCCTGAAGGGTTTGGCTCTTACAACGTTGCTAGAATTTCTTAGGCTGTGCAAGGATGTTTTTCACTAGAATATCGTGCAGCAGATCTTTATAAAATTCTTTATTCCATCAGAGATCAGGTATCAAAATAAAATGATCTTATTGCCTTACTAATGCAAAAAAAAATTTTTTTTTGTGCTTTTGGGCCACAGCAGGTGATGCTCAGGGTTTACTCCTGTTAGGCGCTCAGTAATCTCTCCTGGCTTGGGGGACCACATGAAACGCCAGGGGAATCTAACCGTGTTTCATCCTAGGTTAGCCACATGCAAGACAAACGCCCTACTGCTTGTGCCTCTGCTCCGCCACTGCAAAACAATTATTTAAATTCCTTACTTGGGACTCTACATTTCACTTAACTTATTTTCTATAGTAAACACTCACATTCTTATTTAGTTACATTGTGAGCTAATTAAACTTTATATATATGTATGCATACTTATTTTTTACAAAAATTTGTCTACTCTCCATTGTTGCCAAAGCCTTTTAGATGTTTGACAATAACATGTCTTTCTCTATTGATTTCTTCTCTTCCATTTGGCGAATATTGATTTTTGTGTGTGTGTGCATTTACAGCAAGACTCTATTTTGTTTAATTCTTTCGCTATGAATCAGCCTTGTTGACAACAGGAGCCAAAACTTCTAAAACTTGAAGAAATGTCTTTGATTGATAGTTGTTCTAGGACTAGAGATAGGAATACAGCAATAGAAAAAAAACTGAGATTTCTCAGTAGGCTTTATCAGATTCAACAAAAGGTCATATTTGTTTTTAAAACTATTAAAATAATCTATTTCTATGGAAATAGATTACCAAAAATTCTTGTAGGAGCAAAATCCAGGAAGACATTTAGGTGGTATTTTCTGTCTTAACTTGAAATTTTTTCACTTTTTTCTTCTTTATCTTGGGTGAGGAGGATCCCCAACATTTCTGAGAGTGATCACCAGCCAGCCCCATATACATTTGCCCAATGAAAATGATGATTCCTGGTGTTAGTTGTTCTTTGTGTTACTAGAGAACACCAGAAACACACCAAAAATTGTGAAAATTTCAGTGTGGTTATTGTCGCAAAGAGCCAGCGATCAAATTCAGGTTTTTGCACATAAAGAATAGGAGCCTCTGAATAATCTCCCTGGTCCTCAGTCACTGTCTTCTTGAAAATAGCAAAAAAAAAAAAATGTGTGAACTGACCTATGATCTATTTTATGGCCAATTCCCATCTCTAAGTATAATCATTATGACAAGTGAGCAGAGGATCCAAAGAAAATAATCTTAGGGCATCCACTGGCCTCTGAATAGATCAAAGATTATTGTAAACGAGAACTCAGTATTTTTTTTTAATTCAGGAATGTGAACTATGATGTCAACTGTAGAAGAGAGAAGGGATACAGAATTCTTTTATTTTGCTTCTTCTGGATTCACAGACGAGCCAAACTCCAGGGTGATTGTGATCTTTATGCCTCATTTGGCATGATACTCGCAACTTCATTCAGTTCCAGCAAACTGCACGACTTCATCTTTTTAATAGCTAGGTAGTATTCACTTGTTGATTTACCAGTCTCTTTATTCATTTATCCTTTGGACACATGGGTAGTTTCCAAACCTTGGGGAGATATTGGGAATGAGGCTGTGATGCACACAGATGCCAATGAGTGCATTAGTATTTTGGAGATGGATAACTAGAAGGGGAATGGCTGGGATATATGGAACTTATAGTCTAATTTTTCTTTGGAGTCCCCACCAACTTTCCACAGTGACTAGACCAGACAAATGTGTGTTCCTGAAAAAGAAGCACCTTATTTACTGCATATCACTAAAAATGGTTCTTTCTTTTTTGATTTCTTGCTTGTTGATTTTGGTTATACCTAATAGTGCTCATGGGTTTGTTTTAGTTGGTTTAGTTTTACAGTGCTGCTTGGAGGTTCACATCAGGTGCTGGAGATTAAAACTAGATGTAGTAGAATGTGAGACATGTTAACCCCTGCACTATATCTTCAGCCCCTCACTTCCATGGTAATTAGATGCAGACCTTTGTCAGCTCTATCACTTATCTTTGATCTGTAGTTTTCTGAAAACCAGTGATCAATCATGTCTACACTTTGTATGCCAGTTGGGCAACTTTACGCCTTCAGTGAGAAAGTGTCTCTTCAGCTCCTTTATTTTTGGTAAAGCTGTTTGTTTCATTGCTATTGAGATTTTGAGCATGTTATATAACTTTAACATTAGCTCTTTGTTTGATGTATGTTAGGTGGATATTTTTTTTCCTCTTAATAAAGTGTGTTTTTATTTTGGGCCTCATTTCTTTCACTCTGAAGAAACTTTTGAGCTTACAATAACCCCATGCTATTTCTGCTTTTGTTTTCTTTGCCAGTGGAGTCATTTCATTGCAGACTCCTCTGAGGTTAGTACTGTGTAATGTTCTGCCTATGTTTTTCTCCGTCTAATTTACTGATACAAGTTTGATATCACAGATTCTTATGGTTAAATAAAAATAGATTAAAGACTTGTTATTCCCACTAATTATTTTTTTATTTTTATTTGGGGCCACACTGGTAATGCTCAGGGGTTACTCCTGGCTATGCGCGCAGAAATCGCTCCTCGCTTGGGGGATCATGTGAGACGCTGAGGGGTCAAACCACATTCATCCTGCGTCAGCCGCATGCAAGGCAAATGCCCTACTGCTTCGCCATCCCTCTGGTTCCAATTCCCATTAATTTTAATTCTATTGGCTAACAACTACTTAACTTCTTTTTTGGGAGGGGGATTTTTGGGCCACACCAGGTGACGCTCAGGGGTTATTCCTGTCTGCGGTCAGAAATCACTCCCAGCAAGGCAAATGCCCTACCGCTGAGCCATCATTCCGGCCCCATTACTTAATATTATATTTTGTAATTATTTGTGTAAACTTAAACATTGTTTAAAGAGAACCAACGACAGAACTTAGTGAATGTAGCTCATGCTTTGCATATGGAGATAAAGTTGGATCGCTTGGTTCATAGTGTTTATTTCATACTTATATATGTATTTTGGGAGTGAGTTGAGAAACACCTGATATTGTACAGAATCTTTTTCTGCTCTGTGCTAGGGGTCACTCCATATGGTGCCGGGGATGAACTGACCAAATGCCGTATTCCTCTCAGTCCTTAAATATGTATTTTTGAACAACCATATTATCTAACTGTGCAAAAACATGTATTAACTTATTAATAACCACAACTGCAATGTTGTGAAAATGTTTGGAGTTGCATGATGTGTAATAAGAGTGAATTAAAAAGATCCGGATGATCAGGTGGACTAATAAATTGCATGATAACCAGATATGTAAACATAAAGTCTTTTTGATAAAACTTAGAATTCAAAAAATATATACCCTAAAAAAATGCAGTAGCATTAACCTTTTTACAAGGAGTCAGTTAGCATCTACATTGATTATTCCTTTGCCTTGCCCTTCCTAATTAATCAGGACTATATGTACAAACAAGTAGACAAATGTCTGTTGGGTATCATGAGTGAACCCATCTGCATGAACCCTTCTATGTTCTAGTCTAAAAGTTTCAAATTTCTATCACTTTTCCTTGAAATTTCTCAAATTACTTGCCCTATAAACTCTTTAAAAGATAATTATATTTACTTATGACCACAGCATAGCTTATAAAATCTATTTTTATTTTATCTGCCCCTATTTTTCTTGTTAAAAGACTAAAATTAAAGAAATGAAAATACATTGCCAATATATCAAGCGATTGAACACATGAGAAAACAATATTTGTTAAAAAAAAGTTTTGGAATTAGATTTAAGCCATTATTATATAAGCTATACAGTCTTGTTTGTTCGCTAAAGCCTAGAGACAAGCTATAATTACACTATTTTCTACTCTATATTCTGTTTTCATTTGTGCATGTACACATTTACATGTGCATGAATTTGTGAGTATGTGTCTAGTCTGGTTCTAGAAAATGAGGATATTAGAAAAACATAAAATTCCAATCATTTTTAGGAGTCAGAGTTATAGAGGAGTGTTTAATTACCTTAATGTCATGGCCTGTTTTGATAAATCTATCATCTATGATTTCTGCTCACAGGAAGGTTGCTGAAAGGCAGCCCAAGTGCATTGCATTAAGGTTGTCAAAGATCACAGCCATTACTGCAAAATCTATTTCCAAGTACCTTAACCTGTGAAGCTTATGGAGATTCAAAGCCCTAGAATACTTCCTGTTCTACTCTGCAACTAAACATACTAAGCTCTACACTTTGAATTGACACCACTGACCCCTGGCCTGTGCCTATTAAAGCAGAAATTCTTACATTGCACAAACAATAGTTCATCTCACAGGTGCATGCACTCATCTAAGTCAGCATTACTTGGTTGAAATGATTTTTATCTGCTAGGATTGCAAATATCAGAAACATCTGAAGAATTTCAGAACTCAGGAAAAGACTGAATAAGACCATGAACTAAAGTAAACAATAATCAAGATGATACAATTATGCAGAAAGTGGGAGGGAAAAATCCAGTAACTTTATTTATAGGCCTGATTTACTAAAAAGAAAGAAAAATATGCCATTTCAAATAACATATTTACAGAAGCTAATTTGTCTTTAATATTTTATCTGAAAGTTGTGCATAGAATTTTCCTTAAAGATTACATGCTCTAATCAACTTTTCATAAGCTCTCTTACCAGCACAAACAGCACATTTAATAGTTGCATCTTCAATCACTTATAATGTACTTTTTCTATGGAACATAACTGTTGGGAATGCTGATAGAAAAGAAAATTCAAAAAGATATACTCTGCATTCATTTATGAAAATAATTATTATTCATTTCCATTCATTGGGAAATATTTCTATATCTTAATTTTAAAACTTATATTTAGGAGCCGGAGGAGTGGTGCAGGGTGTAAGGTGTCTGCAATGTGCACGCTAGCCTAGGATGAACAGCAGTTCAATCCCCCAGAGTCCCATATGGTCCCCCAAGCCAGAAGCGACTTCTGAGTGCATATAGCCAGGAGTAACCCCTGAGTGTCACCAGAAAACAAAACAAAACAAAATCTTATTTTTTAAATTATTTATTTATTTACTTACTAGTTTTTTTGTTTGTTTTTTTGGTTTTTTTTTTTTGGGGGGGGCCACACCCGGTGACGCTCAGGGGTTACTCCTGGCTATTCGCTCAGAAGTCGCTCCTGGCAGGCATGGGGGACCAAATGGGGAACTGGGTGATCGAACCGCTGTCCGTCCTAGGTTAGGGCAGGCACCTTATCTCCAGCACCACAGCCCGGCCCCTACTTATAAGTTTTGATACTATACCTGGCTGTGGTCATGATTATCCCTTGCTCTGTTTTCAGGAAACACTACTGCCAGGCTCAGGTAAACAAATGGGATGCTGGGATCAATGGGTCAACTGTATGCAAGGTAATTGCCCTCCCCACTGTACTATCTCCCTGGCCATTATTTTTAGTTGTTAATTTTTCCAGTCATATTACCAGGTGTTTTACTTTTCTATGTGTTTCCACCAGTTCATGTTTTCATCCTTTTCTTCCTGACAAAGAGGAAGTGTATTCAGTCATTAATAACTAAATATACATAAAATATGAGAGCTTCTGAGTAAATGGTCATTTTAAGGAATGATACCTTAAAATGTTTGAATACTAACTGTATTAAAAATGAGAAATTTCACAGAATAATGCATAAAACTTTATTACTAAGTGTAAGATTTATTGAGTTACGCTGCAGTTGTAAAATCTTTCCCAAATTTTCAGTTATTTAACATTAACCATAGTCCTATAAAATCAGTTCAATTATTATCCTCATATTTAATATTAATAACTTATGGTACATAGATGTTAAAAATATTTCCATAGGTTCTTTAATAATTCAGTTCTCTGTAGGCACAACTTCCTTTTGGGTTCAAACTCCATATATGACACTTCAAAAAATGTATATTGTTTATAGATGTAAAATAATATCTTTATAGAGAGCACAAAAGAATACACATTAGTAAATTTAGAATATATTTCTCTTAACTATATCAACTACTTTAATTAATATTTATAACAAGGAAATCCTGTGAAAAATATACATTAAAATAAATATGTTTTATTTTTATATTAAAATTTAAGTTTTGGAACTACAACCAGTGGTGCCTCAGGCTTACCCTGGCCCTGTGCCAAGGAATCACTAATGGTGATGCTCAGGATATCTTGCCTTGTCTGATAGCAAGGCAAGTACCCTATCTGTAGCAACATAATATATGGTTGGGCCCATAAATACATACATCCTAAAAATATGGCCATTGGATTGCCTTTAGGAAGTGCAAAAAGGTTTAAAACCAAAATAAAATTTAAAATTTAAAAATTTTAAACAACCACATACCGTTGGTAAAATCTTGCAAATTTCTTTCAAAATAAATTATGTCTTTATTTTACTTACTATATTAATTTTACAGACTAATATCATTAATTACAGTTTTTACTATTGTCCACTGGTCAAATTTATTGTCTACTCATATTTTTCTTTTAGACTTTGCTCCAAATTTTTCAAAAGTAATTTTCTTCTGGGGCCCAGGAGATAGCATGGAGGTAAGG
>PVKC010054063.1:0-10051 GCA_004027635.1 Crocidura indochinensis | reverse complement strand
AAAAAAAAAAAAAAAATTTACAATGCCATAAAAATAAGGATGGAAAATAAGGGTTGAAAAAGAGAAACTTAAGAGCAGAATTGGAATGAAATTATCAGGGCATAAATTTACAGGACGGCATAATTTATAGGACTTAAGTTGTTTGTCTTGCTCACAGCCAACACCAGTTTGATCCCCAGCACAGCATATCAAACACACACACACACACACACACACACACTCTCTCTCTCTCTCTCTCTCTCTCTCTCTCTCTCTCTCTCTCTCTCTCTCTCTCACTCTCTTTCCTCTCTCTCTCTTTCCCTCTCTCTTTTACAAATTTCCTTTGTGGAAGACAAATGACATTTTACTTTTATCCCAAGAGTCTAGATGACTTAAAATCTACAAGCAATTCTCATTTAAATGACAAAAAATGGCATGAAGGAGAGGGCTAGGAATAGGGTATATGGCAATTTCAAAATAAATTATAATGATCTCACACATGCATTCCCAACAACTTATTATGTCAGTGAGATAAACATTGGGGAGATGAATGTTTATCTCAAGAAAACAGAAATGGTAGTTCATAAATTAGGCATGATAAAGTATGGCTATGAAGGTTTCAGGGGAATTCAGTTTGTTCTCTATTACCATATTCCTTGCTTGTTTTCTTTTTCTACGTTGTAGTAAAAAGCATTTCCAGGGGAAAAAAAAGCAATCCCAGCCTGGGAAGACAGCTCAAAGGGCTACAACCACGAGCACAAATCCCAGCTGATATCAACCCAAGCCAAGTGCTACCTTATTTCCTGCCACTCAACAGCCCCGGCACCAGAGATGACCGAAAACTGGGGGAGAAAAGGAAGAAGAAAGAATTGCATTCCATCCCCACAACAGCAACCAATATGTAAAGACATCATTCTAAGATGGAATTGATAAAGTCTAATACTTTGCCATTTGGTATTCTTCTGAAGAACTTAAAGTTGTATACAAAAACTTGTTATCACAATTATTCAGGAAGTTGGAAATGAAAAGAATACTTTAAGAAAATATTTCCTGGGCCTGAAGTAATGCAGGGAGTAGGGCATTTGAACCCATTGCAGACCCAGGTTCAATCCTCACATGGATGTGCCAGGAGAAATTTATAAGCATAGCGCCAGAAGTAACCCCTAAATGCTGCTGGGTGTAGTCTAAAAACCAAAACCAAACAAACAAAAAAGGAAGTATGTGGTAGGACGACTAAAAAGGTAACTGTTATACGTAAGGCTTCGGTTGAGGCTTCGGTTGAAAATGTTCTGCTGATACCTAAAATGAGAGGCTGTAAGGAGGGCAGTTGGAGAGGTAAAGAAAGGAGAATGAAGGTCAAAGAACACCATCTTTGTATCTACACTTTACTTGTATACAACACAAAGGTACACTAACATTTCAGAATGTTTTTTATTTAATTTTATTTAATTTAAATAAAAACTTTGTATTTTATTTATATTTAAACTTATGGTGTTATATCAGTGGTGCTCAGGACTTACTCCTGGCTCTATACTCAGGGGACCATATGGGATGCCGAGGATAGAACCCAGGTCAGCTGTGTGCAAGATAAACGTTCTATCTGTAGAACTATTGCTCTAGCCCCTTTTTGGAGGGGAGGGTTGGTTTTTATGCCACACCTGGCAGCACTCAAGGATTATTCCTGGCCCTGCACTAGAAATCACTCCTGGCAGGCTTGGGGAACCATATGGGATGCAGGGAATCGAACCTGGGTCCATCCTAGGTCAGCAACATGCAAGGCAAATGCCTTATGCTGTGCTATCTTTCCAGCCCCAAGATTCTACTTTTGTTTGTTTGTTTGTTTGTTTTGGGCCACACCCATTTGATGCTCAGGGGTTACTACTGGCTAACTGCTCAAAAATTGCCCCTGGCTTAGGGGGACCATATGGAATGCCAGGGGATCGAACCTCGGTTCCTTCCTTGGCTAGCGCTTACCTCTATGGCCACCTCTCCGGCCCCAAGATTTTACTTTTTAATAAAACAATGAAGAGTACTTCACAGCGTGGAGAAGAAATATGCTGATAAGGAATTAACTTTTTAAATAAATGAAAAAAAACTATGCAAACATAGGTAGAATAGAATGAAATATGATATATAATCCTTGTTGCTGTACTAATCAAATATAAATGCTGAAAAATATTTTCAATTCTGTAAAAATAATTAACTTAAATTTGAAAGGTTTTGGTGCTCTATGCCTTTATTTTCAGTTCTGAAAATAAGATTGTAAAGACCATGCAGACAAATATGACAGAACAGTGAGAATATAAATTATAGTCTCAGACTATAATTCTGGTTTTACCACCTAAAAGCTAGATGATGGACAATAGCACCTCTAAACCTGTTTCCTATTCTAAAAAAGGGCAAAGTCATGTCTTACAGAATGTCTATATAACAAGAAGGGCAATACTCAATATATTGCCTTTACCATATCAAAAACCTTCAAATAAAGGTCTAACTTATAATATATCTTTACAGCAACCCATCCCAACATGTGGTTAGTCTGAAGATTTTTTTTGGTTGTCACAATTGGGGGGGGGGGAGCTACTGTTATCTTGTAATAGAAGCCAGAAATGCTGCTAAAATCCAAACATACACAGGACAACCCTCACTAAAAGTTGTCCAGACCAGTAATTTTGCAGCTGGGAAATTGCTTTAGAACTTCAGAAGCAGGGGCTGGAGTGACAGCACAGTGGTAGGGCGTTTGCCTTGCAAGTGGCTAACCCAGAACGAACCCGCCAGAATCCCATATGGTCCCCCAAGCCTGCAAGGAGTGTTTTCTGAGCGCCATGCCAGGAGTAACCCCTGAGCGCCACCAGTGTGGCCCCCCAAAAAAACAAAAACAAACAAAAAAAGAGCTTCAGAAGCAATAAAATATCTTTTAGAGTTGTTTTCATAATTAAAAGAGATAATGGAAGTAGTCATATTAGCAAAGGTATGTGTCTACTAAATTAGTGGGGGATAGAACAAAATTACAGATGTGAAGGCACTTGCCTTGCAATGCAGCTGACTCTATCACTAGGCACTATATATGAGAACCTGGTATCAATCCTGAGCACCACTAGGTATAGTTTCAAAATAAATAAATGTACCAATAATACCAGTAATACCAGTAATAAATAAGAGTATCTTTCGTGCTGGATCACATTTCACTTAATTAGAGACGCTTCTCCAATTCAGGCAATCTGCTGTTTCCCTACAACTGCCTGGGTTTCACAACGGTGTGAACACAAATCTTTCCTCCATCCACAATGCCTACACTTTCACCTCATCTACTCCCCCCTGTAAGCCTGCTCTAACTGCACCCTCAGTTCAGACCACTCCGTTCACAGATCACTGTGGCCAAAAGTGACCTCTTTTCTCTCCCTCCTTCCTCTTCCTCCTCCACACGTTACTACTACTGCAATGATATGGTTCTTACATATTTGTTAAATTCAATTATTAAAACAATACAATTACCAGGGCCCAAGAGAAAGCATGAAGATAAGGTGCTTGCCTTGCATGCAGAAGGACGGTGGTTTGAATTCCGGCATCCCACAGGGTCCCTAGAGCCTGCCAGGAGTGATTTCTGAGCGTAGAGCCAGGAGTAACCCCTGAGCACTGCCAAGCATGACCCAAAAACAGAAAAACAAACAAACAAAAACCCCACAATTACCATGTATCTCTAAAGCAAGTACAAACTCTTAAAACAAAGGTAAAGCATGGAGTCCAGATATGGGTTTCAATGGCAAGAGTTGGCCACTGGGATTCCCAATGAGAACTGCAACCAAGTGTGTGTGCAGTTTTCACTCGTGGCAACGATTAGTAAGATCACTCTCTGGTGAACCTTTCTCCTTCCAGGTCCTCTGCATTATTACTTTCTTAATTCTCTCCTAGTTCTAATTGCTTTTTTCTGCCTCCTTTCCCTCAGCACCGCAATCTATTTTAAGTATCCTGTCTCAGACTTCTTTACGTTTATGATCTCATCTGTCCCAATTCAATTATAATGCTACCTACAGAAGATTCCTAAGCTGTAACCGATAAATGATGCTCATAATTGTTTTTTCTCACTGTTGAGTATGCTCAGGGGTTACTCCTGGCTAAGTGCTCAGAAATTGCCCCTGGCTTGGGGGGGACCATATGGGACACCGGGGGATCAAACCGCAGTCGTGATCTTTCCTTGGCTAGCGCTTGCAAGGCAGACACCTTACCTCTAGCGCCACCTCGCCGGCCCCATATGTTCAGTTTTTTAACCTCAACTTCTCAGTCATACTCTATACCTACACTTATTGCTTCCCATTCTATATGATTTCTCAGATATCTGATCAAGATCAAGAGCAAAGTTGTCCAAATCAAAACTACTTGCCCTTTCAGTTAGTTGTTTTGTCTCTCCCTCTCTCTCTGCTAATGGCATTACAACTTGTAAATATCAAGAGCCTATTCAGAATTGGGAGGCCAGAGTGCAGTGGGTAGGACACTTGCCTTGCATTTGGCAACTCATGTTTGAAACTCAGTAGCCCATACGGTCACCCAAACACTGCTAGAAGTGACCCCTGAGCATAGCCTCAGGAGTAAGCCCTGTGCATCACTGGCTGTGTCTCCACCCCACCCGCTGCACCCCCCCCCCACACACACACACACAAAGGCTGGGCAGAAATATGCAGAATTGGACTGGAAAAATAATGTAGTGGGGAAGGCTTTGCACACATGGCAGACCCCGTTAGGTTCCTAGCACTATATATGGTCCCCGAGCCAGGAGAAAAAACTGAATATAGTTGAATATGGCAAACCACTACCTGTCCCAGGCCCCCAATAAAAGGAAAGGAAAGAGAAAGAGGATTATCTCTACAATGTTATTTTCTCTTTTCTTCTTTCCCTTTAGTGTCCTACCCTTACCTAATGGTAGATATAGCCTTAAGTAAGGACCCCACCCCCCCCAAGTTCAAATCCCAAGTCCCTAAATAAGGTGGTTTAGAATGATTTCTTAATCCCTTGGGCCCAATTTTCCTAACTGGAAAATCTGGGTTAGTAACTTTTACTGCTTAATTTTTTCATAAGGATTAATAGCGACGCAACATGTAAAGAGCTTGACACAGGCTGCTTTCAACAATAGTGGGCCTCCCTGCATGCAGAGCTTAACCCCAGTTTCCTATCCTTTCCCTCTCATGCCAACAGACACTTTCTCATCCCTTTTTTCAAGCCAAAGTTCACACTTTGTTCACACTTCTTCAGATACTTCTCCAAATGGCCTTCCTACTGTCAGTATCTTACACAAAGTTATCCACCCATCTGTCATTTTAATCCTCATATTCGTGAAACAAAAATGTTGGAATATAGAAATGTAACAAGGTGTATTTATAACAAGTGATTTTATGTAACTAAGTTAAATAGTATGAAAAGAATAATGATGTTGAAATGAAAACTGGCCACTAGGTATATAAACTGGTCTAGATATTCCATGTTAAAAAATTCTGATTGAGGGGGCCAGCGAGGTGGCACTAGAGGTAAGGTGTCTGCCTTGCAAGTGCTAGCCAAGGAAGGACCACGGTTCCATCCCCGGCATCCCATATGGTCCCCCCAAGCCAGGGGCAATTTCTGAGCGCTTAGCCAGGAGTAACCCCTGAGCATCAAATGGGTGCGGCCCGAAAAAAAAAATGCTGATTGAGGGCCAGAGCGGTGGCGCTAGAAGTAAGGCGTCTGCCTTGCAAGCACTAGTCTAGAATGGACCACATCCCATATGATCCCCCCAAGCCAGTAGCGATCTCAGATTGCACAACCAGGAGTAACCCCTAAGGGTCAACTAGTGTGGTCCAAAAACAAAACAAAACAAAAAAATGCTAATTGAGGAATTTAGTAAAGAAGGTTATCCCCAAGGAGACCAGAGATAATCCAGAGGCTAAGGCAATCGCCTTCTATTTTCCTCAAAAGATCTGAGGGAAAGAACTTCTAAAACAAATTCAGTAATGCTGTTACTCTGATGGGTTAGAGAGACTGTTCAAACACCTTAGTAGAAACAAATAGTTCGACTTCTTTTGTAATTGCTTAAATCTGAATGTTTCATTCAAAGTCACCTTTTTTATTTGATCAAAACATTATCTACCATATTACACATAAAAAAACTAGTAAGATTAATTTGTTAGTTTATTAAGACTCATTATTATGCTCTTTTGTTTTGTTTGGGGGCCACACCTGGCAGCATTCAGGGGTTACTCATAGCTCTGCTCTCAGAAATTGCTCCTGGCAGGCTCAGGGGACTATATGAGATGCCAGGGATCAAACCCAGGGTTGGCCAAGTACAAAGCAAATGCCCTACCTGCTATGCTATTGATCTGGCCCCCTAAATACCTTTTAATATCTAAAAAATTAGGAAGATCCTGAATGAAAAAACTAAGTTAGCATCTGAACACCTATCTTGATTTTTAAAAAGTAATTTTAGGATCAGAAAAATAGTCAATGGGCTGAAGCACATGCTTTGCACACATGGGGCCTGTAGCAATAAATGAGTCCTCTGAACAATGCCAGGTGTATCCAAGGACCTAGTTGGTTATGACCCAAAAGACAAACAAGGGACCACAGTGACAGCATAAAAGTACTTGTCTGACATGTGGTAAACCCTAATTGGATATCAGACTGATTCTAACACTGCCAGGGTTTACTCTGAGCAGAGATAAAAACAGCCTCTAAGCACCACCAGGTGTGATCCATTCTCATCCCTCTCATCCTTCCCAAAAGTGACTTTGTAAATCATAAAAGGTGGTCTAATTCTGGAGTGATTAACTGAGTATCATTAAGACCTATAAATAGTCAATAGACAACAGTAATCTGCAGCAAATATTTATTGAATGTTGCCTGAATAATATTTGGTGTGAAGGAAATCAAAACTTTTGTATTATTCACAAGGTAAAAATCTCTGCTTTGAAGGCTTGAGAGATGGCTCAAAGAACTGGAACACATACATGCCTGGCATTAAGTCCTAGGTTGATTCCTTCCAGGTTTGATTCCTGGCACAACCTTAGACCTTGATTATCAGAGAATGGACAATCCGTGGTCCCGAGAGATTGCTACTCCCTCCAAAATTTGAAAGGTGAAAGAATACTCAAAATACAGAAACTTAATTTATATTTTGTCTTTAGTTTCTGGGTCACACCCCACGATAGGTTACTCCTGGCAATGCTTGGGGATCATACAGGATGCCATGAGGATTCTGGGAACTGAATCCAGGTTGGCCTCATACAAGGCAAACGCCCTAGTGATGTGCTATGCTCCAGCTCCAAACTTAACATTCTTTTTGTTTTTGGGGGGTTTTTTGGGGAGGTTTTTTTGGTTTTTGGGCCTCACCCGGTGATGCTCAGAGGTTTTAGTTTTACTCCTGGCTATGCACTCAGAAATTGCTCCTGGCTTGGGGGACCTTATGGGACACCAGGGGATCGGGCCATCCTAGGCTAGCTCGGGCAAGGCAGATGCCTTACCATTTGCAACACCACTCAGGCCCCAAACTTAATATTATTAATGTGCCAGTTTCTTGTTAACTAGTGACTCTCCTAAAGGTCTTTTAAAAGTGTTTTTCAAGGGCTGGAGCACAGCAATTGGGTGTTTGTTTGCCTTGCCAGCAGCCTATCCAGAATGGGTAATGGTTCGAATTCCAGCATCTCATATAGTCCCCCATGCCTGCCAGGAGTGATTTCTGGCCACAGTGCCAGAAAACACAGAGTAACCCCTGAGCACTGGCGGATGTGATCCAAAAATAAATAAATAAAAATAAAAGTGTTTTTCATTTAGTTTTACAAATGACCTTTTAGTCTATTCCAACTATTGCCAAGGCAAACACAATTAAGTGTTCAAATTTATCCTCCCCACTTTTTTTTGGGGGGGGGTCACACCCGGCATGCTCAGGGGTTCCTTCTGGCTCTATGCTCAGAAATCGCCCCTGGCAGGCACGGAGGACCATATGGGATACCGGGATTCAAACCACTGTCCTTCTGCATGGAAGGCAAACGCCTTACCTCCATGCTATCTCGCCGGCCCCCCTACCCACTTTTTAAAGGGAAAAAAAAATCAAAAAATTTAACATCTACCACAGGCACATTTTTCACATTTGCAGATGAAAGGATTATTGTGCAGAGGGTATCAAATGAATGCAGACTTGGGAGTCACAAAGACAGGCAGGTGCCACTAGCTGCCAGATGATTGGGTTTTAGACATACTACGTTCCAGCACCAATCCCACCACCAGGGTCTTCTCCACATGTTTAATCATTAAGCAAATGAATTTTAATCATTAAGCAAATGATGCTCCCTCAACTGAAAAACAAGAACAATATCTATGTAGAAGGCTGTAGAAGAGTAAGTGGAGCAACACATTTTAAAATGATGAGTATAACATGTACACATAATTTACAGGGTCACATCAAAACGCATCCCTACCCTTACTAACAGCAAGAGGAGGGACATCTAACTTGTCAGCTGGCTTTAAAATGGAAGGAAGCCCTTGCCCTATAATAGAGTTGCTGTGGATCCTGAACATAAAAGCTTGATATGAAGCATCTAGCCAGGCCTGGCACAAAGCAGATTCCACTGATCTAGATTCCCTCACCTTTCTTCTTAAGGTGTGTTCAAAATGTGTTCCCCAAGTGGCCCGGAATCTAGTAACACCGCCTGACATATATCCAGAAAGTAGGCCATTTTCTGTTAGCAGCCTTTGTGAATCCAGGGCAACGCTTTGATATGTGTACTGGAAGCATCCTCTTGGATTCAGAGGGAAAGAAAAGATTTCTTTTGCTGTTTCCAATTTCCATTTTCTACACGTTTCCATATAGCTCACTATAGAAACTGCCCTCCTTCCACCTTTCGTAAATACTGATTTCAAGTCTAAATGGAAATTAAAGTCAGTGCGTTGCTCAAGACCAAATAGACAGTGTTTCCAAAGAAAATCTTTTAAAATTTGCTCGATTTCAAAATGACTTTTTAAATTTTTATTTCTTCCTGAGGTTAGTTTCAGAACTGACAATTGTACACAATTCAAATCCATCAGTTGTAGACAATTTAAATAATTGTATGCTTGTTACTTTGCAGAGCCCTGAAAATACTTTGCTGTGTGTGTGCTTAACCCAGTGGGACTGAATTAAGCCACTTAACCACATATTTTCAGCCCTATAATTGGAAATAAGCCATCTCACCATCTCGCACCCACCCTCCAAATCATATTTAATACCCAAATACTGGAAAAATTTTCAACAAATATCTCACATAATCCAAAATTTATTAACAGACACCAAACCCTTACAGAATAAAAACCGATCAAATTTCCTTATAGGAGCATCTTCAAAGACTAAGCGAATTTTTTAGACTTGAACAACCTGGGTTCCTAGAGCCAGAGCTAAGCAATCAGAATAGGAGGCCCTTTTCCTGTTATTTTACAAAGACAGGGTAAAGGGAAGGAGTGTTTAATTGCTTCTACACGACACAATTTATGTCAGCAGCCCATGCCTCAAAAGGCTATATATTTTTTTAAATCCCAAAGTTTTCTTTCTTTCATGGAGCCGGGCAACATTTGGAAAATGAACTGTCTTGTTTTTTGTTTTTTTGTTGTTGTCGTTTTTCTTTCTTTCTTTCTTTCTTTCTTTCTTTCTTTCTTTCTTTCTTTCTTTCTCTCTCTTTTCTTTCTTTCTTCCTTTCTTTCTTTCTTTCTTTCTTTCTCTCTCTCTTTTCCTTCTTTCTTTCTTTCTTTCTTCTTTCTTTTTTGGACTCTGTCTTGTTGATAACACAAGATTCAAACAGCATCCTCCCGACCTTCCCTAAAACTCGACCCTGCTTTTTCTTTTCTATGTTTTAGGTTTCCCTTTCTTATTTTTCTTTCTCAAAGTAACTAGATAAGCAGGGCCTGAACTGTACATACACACCAGGCAAGTCCAAGCGTCAAGAAAGCCAACAAAACCCCAATCAACTGCCCTTGGATCGAAGCGGCATGGAGCAGCAGCCATCACGGCAAATGTCAAAATCGGCCCCGCGTCTCCGCAGTGAGATCACAATGAGGACGGGGGCGAAGGATGCAGCGCCGG
>PVKC010054062.1:0-10046 GCA_004027635.1 Crocidura indochinensis | reverse complement strand
AAAGAAGAAAAACTCTAACACCTGGAAGTTAAACAACCTCATACTGAATAACCAGTGGGTCCGAGATGAAATCAAAAAGGAAATCAAAATATTCCTGGAAACAAATGATAATGAAGACACGAACTATCAGAACTTATGGGACACAGCAAAAGCAGTACTGAGAGGAAAATTTATAGCTCTGCAAGCACACATCAGGAAGCAAGAAGTGGCTTACCTGAGTAGCTTAATGACACAGCTTATAGAACTAGAAAGTGCTCAACAAGAGACCCCTGAATTTTAACTAAAGAGATGAAAGGCCTATAAAAGAAACTGACAAAATACTAGTTCAAGAACAAAAGATGGCACTGGAGCAATAGTACAGCAGATATGATATTTACCTTGCATGAAACAGACCTGGATTCAATCACTGGTATCCCATAAGATCCCCTGTGGAGTACCAGAACTGAATGCAGAGCCAGAAGTAACCTCTGCATGCTGCTAAATGTGGCTCAAACAGAAAGAACAGAACAAAATAGAACAGAAAAGAATAGAAAAAAAGGAAAGGAAAGAGAAGAAAAGGGGGAAGGAAAGAAAAGGAAAGGAGAGGAAAGGGAAGGAAAAATAAATAATAGAGGACACAAAATGAAAATACATCCCCTGCTAATGAATTGGGAGGATTAACATAATCAAAATGGCAATATACCCCCAAAGCATTACCCAAAGTAATGTAGTTCCTATAAAGATACCTATGATGGTTTTCAAAGACATTAAACATTTCTGATATTTCTATGGTATAAAAATCTCCAAAAAAAGCTAAAGCAATCCATAGGAAAAAGAATCCGAGAATCATCAATTTCTCCAACTTTAACCTGTACTACAAAGTGGCAGTAATTATAATAGAATGTTATTGAAATAAAGGTAAACTTTCAGATTAGTTGGTAAGAATTAAATATCCTGAGACAGATTTCCAGGTATATGTTAAGTTTATTTTAAAAATTAAGCAAATAATATAAAGTGGGGTAATGAAAGCCTCTTCAACAAATGGCACTCAGAAAACTGATCAGGTACATACAAGAAAATGATCTTACACTTCTTTTAGCACTGTGCATAAAAGTCAAATCAAAGTGCATTAAAAACTTTGATATCAAACCTAAACCAAAATGTACATAGAGGAAAATTTATGAAGAACTCTCTATGGTATTGAAGCTAATGAAATACCAATGACCAAGCAAATGAAAGAAAAAAATAAATGGAAATACATTAAACTAAGAAGCTTCTGTGCCTCAAAGCAAATGATGCTCAGGATACAAATGCCACTCACAAAATGGAAGAATTTATTCACCCAATATTCATCAAAAATGGGTTAATATTTAAGATATTAATATTAAGGTGCTAAGCTCTGGCAGAGCTCAAAAATAAAAAAAAATCCAACTCATCAAAAAACAGGAAGAAGAGATGAACAGAAACTTTCTCAAAGAAGAAACAGATGGTCAAAAGGCATATGAAAAAATGCTCCATATCATTAATTGTCAGAGTTGAACATCAAATCAACAATAAGATATCATCTCACTGAGGGTTGGAAGGTCCAGCTCACAATATGAAGCACACCACAAAGAGTGGTAGGTGCAATTAGAGAAATAACTACACTGACAACTATCATAACAATGTGAATGAATGAGGGAAGTAGAAAGCCTGTCTCAAATACAGGTAGTGGTGGGAATAGGGAGGTGGGAGATTTGGAGCATGGTGATGGGAATGCTGCACTGGTAAAGGTGGGTATTCTTTATATGACTTGAAACCCAAGTACAATCATGTTTGTAATCAAAGTGTTTAAATAAAGATATAAAAAGAAAAAAGTATCATCTCACAATTTGGATCCCTTCCATGATGCTGTTCCCAAATTGCCTGGCAGATTGAACCCCCATAGAGCTATTATTTTGAGGGACCCTGTAGAGCAATTGTTCCTGGGGTTCTCCTTGAGGCAAAAAGTGAGACACCACCACCACATCAGAGGTGGGGAAGAACAGCAGAAAGAGGAGTGCCATCTTCCCATATCAGTGTTTCCTAATAGGGCTCGAATCCTGGCTGTCTCTTCTCCCTCACAAAGAGCTCTGGTTAAAGGAGAGATTACTTTCCAACACTGTGTTGTTCATGAGGCAATCCTAAACCCAAATATTCATTTTTATCATCTTGTTGGCACCTTACTTGTCCCCAAGCTATGCTTCTATATCCTATTACCCTGCATGTATCCCAGTTTCTCTTGTCCTATGTAAGCATTGTTGAAATGGAATAAAGTGTCTCTGGTCATCAGTTTTGGACCTGTTCTTTCCCATTCATCATCTAGGGGGAACTTCTTTGTTTTGTAAATACACCGAGGGAATAGAAATTGACCTTGCTGGCCACAGGGTTGGCACACAATACCACCACATAAAAAGGACACACAGAACACATAAAAAGGAACAAGAAAAACCAATGCTGGAACAGTTGCAGGGAGAAAAGGGCTCTCATTCAATGCCGGTGGGAAGTAAACTGGTCCTGCCATTTTGGAAAAGAATATGGACATTCCATATTAGCTTCTGTTATACCCAGCCATACTGCTCCTAAAAATATACCCGAGCAGTCCAAAAGTACAATATACTTCTATGTGCATTGCAGGACTATTTACAAGAGTTAGAAACAATCCAAGTGCCCAAAATAGTGAGTAAATGAAAAAAAAAAAAAACTATGGCACATCTACACAATGGAATGCTATGCAGATGTTAGGGAAAATGAAGTCATGAAAACTGCCTATACACAAACAGACATAGTAAGTATCATACTGAATGAAATGAGTAAGAGGGAGAGATACATACATTGAATGATTGTACTTATCTGAAAGATAGTAAAAAGAAAACATAATATGAGAATAATACCCAGAGACAAAAGAAATAATGAAGAGCAATAAGTACTGTTAAGACAGAGAAGGGAGCACCATGACAATAATAGTTGGAAAAGATCATTCTGGACAAGAGCTGAAAATTGAAAAGAAGTAAAGTGATATGCATGATGTCCCTTCAGTAATAGTATTTCAAACTGAGTTGCATAAAAGGAAGAGGAGGAGGAAGCAGAGGAGAAAGTGGAGAAGGGGGAGGAGAAGGAGGAAGAAGAGGGGAAAAGTGCTTGCCATAGAGGCATGCTGATGGTAGGGATAGGTATGGGAGGGAAATTGGTAAAATTCGTGGCCAGAACTGAATACTGGTATAACTGAAACTCAACTATCAGCAACTTTTTAACTTTGTATCTCAGTGATTTAATTTTTAAGAAGAGATATCAACAAGATATTTAAATTTTATCATCAAATTTATAGTATTTTAGTTTTATTCTTAGTTGTATTCATCTCATTTAGACATTTTTAGCATCTGTCTTGCAGACTTGTGTATGCACATATAAAACAGAAAATTCCATTAATATGACACTAAAGTTTCAATTTTAAACATCCAAGAAACTGAGAAGTTATAGTCCTCAGCACAACTTTAATATATCCACTTTATATACTCTACATGTGTTAAATTTAGACACCAAAATATGAATCATTGAGTTGGAACACAAAAAGGACACATATTTCCCCAAATTCTCATTTTAGTGTCTATTTTTGTTTTCAAAGAATAACACATTAATATGATCTATTTTTATGTACTAGAAGGGTATAGAGAGGAGAGATGGTAAAACATATTCTATTTCATTTAAATATTCAACTCAAAGTTGATTTACACTACATTAAAATATCTCTATAGTATATTAAAAATTGCTATCCAGGACCAGAACAATAACAGCAGTTTACAGGCTGCTTGTCTTGTACATTGTTAACTCAGATTCAATTCCACATGGTATCCCAAGCACACTTGGAGTGATTCCTGAGTGCAGAATTCCAAGAATTTCAAGAGTAACCTCTGATCACTACTGGGTATGGACCAAAACAAACAGAAAAATTTATTATCTATTTTAAGGACATTTTAGTTCAAAAAATTAAAACAGAAAAAGCACCTACTTCCCAAATAAAAGTGCATGTTCTTATTAGAAATATTGGAAAGTCTGAGTTGGAGCAATAGTACAGTTGGCAGGCCTCTTTCCTTGTACGCAGCTAATATGGATTCAATCCCTGGCACTCTTTAGGGTCTCGCAAGGCCACCACGAGTAATTCCTGAGTGCAGTACAGAAGTAACGCTTGAGATCTGCTGCATATGACACACAAAAAAGTCCTAGAAAATCTATAATGATTAGAAATATAAAATATGTACCCAGAAGTCTTACAAATGTTTGAAATTCTATTTTATTTTATTCATAAGTCTTTCAACATTAAAATAATTAGAACTGTCAATTTGGAAATATAAAGTTATCTCTCTTGAATGTCTAGTTTATTTCATAAATGAAAAGAGCTTATTTTTTTCTGCTGCTACTTAACTAGGCATATTAGGTTTGTAGTTATACATTAAATAACTTCCCTGTAACCTGAGGTCAAGCACACATATTCCCACTCCAGGAAGAAATTTAGAATGAATGAAAACAAAATTCAGTAACAAAGTTCTTCATACAGGGGCACTCAGCCAAACTAGACTGTAAAAGTCTAAAAAAGTGTTGGATCTCATTTCAAAAAAAAAAAAAAAACACCCAACCATGTTGTTCAAATACTGGAGTTCCTTTTAGGAGTTTTAAAATCTTTGGGCTACTATGGTTCATATTCTACTCTCAGTAGGCCCACCCAAATTATACTGGACAGGGGAGGAATTGAATTTAGAGTCTGCCAAGACTCTACAATTGTTCCTAATAACTCATTCTAGTATTAAATAGCTCTACCAATATCTCCAGTAAACCCTTTATGCTGAAATTTAAACCAGAAAACTGGCTCCAGTGTGATTTTAACATACAGTCTAAAGGTTGTATTGTAGCATTAAAGCTCATACAATAGGTCCAATTCTCTATGTAGTTTAAAGCAATTTCCCAAAAGTTAAACATGTCTGGGCCAAAGAAGTACTAAAAATAGAAAATATAAGCACTATTTTCATACTGTATTTGTAGCATTATCTCATTAATCTAGACTTTTTTAACTGTGGCTGCAAGTCAAAGACCAGCAAAGCAGTCAATTAAAGCAAAAGACAAGTTCTATGTGTTACCACTGCAGTAGTCAGTAGCAAACTGGCTTTTTTTTTTTACCACAATCATGACTGATAATTATGTTAATTCAACTCAATGATTTGACTCAGTAAATGTTTACTTTATATGATTTATTTCGTCTCAAAGAATGGTTGAAATTCAGCCATGCTCTAAACTAGTCAGCCCAACCATCTCATACTTACCCAGAAGTTCATGTAAAAAGTATAGTCTCAAAACCACATATCAAAAAATTTGTTGAAGGCCTACTATTCTTCCCTTTCTCTATCTATTTCTTTATGTAGTCATTCCAAAAAAGCACATGGTACATTTAGAGTAGCATTTTAGGTACAAACTAAAATAAATAAAATTCATGCCCTGTAGCAACACATATGAAATGTATATTCTAGTTTATGCTCAGAAATTGATAACCAAGATATTTTTTTAATAACTAGAGGGTATTATCATTTCATATTAGGATATTGAGTAAATAGCCACTTGGGGCAGCATATGGCAAGAAGTCTTCTGGTATAGCAGTAACCTGTGACCTTGTGTAAGTAGTATAAATAGTATTGGCAATGTCTCTTTAGAAGATATGACATATCAATGGCTAGTTTCAGAAATGTACGATTTTCCCACAATTTTGTCAATAGCTTTATATTTTTATATCATAATTATTGCACAATTCCCTGACAGGTTTTAAAGAGTTAAACAGGTTTTAAAGCTCTAACAAGTTTTAAAGAGTCAATTGTTTTCAAAACATGCAAACCCAATATCCAGTTTTATCTAGTTAATCTTGTTAATGCCAAGAGTCTACAAATACACAATGTGTACCCCCATAAAATGTTACAGCAATTTCAAAACAATACATTAGTTAATATAAGATTAACAGTATTAGAAAGTAACATTAGATAAATATTAAAGATTTCCCAGAAGTTCAATTATTTTCCTATAATCAAAGTTATTTAAATCATTAAGTTAAACCATGAAGTTATTTAACCATTACATATGGTTCCATAATTATAATACATATTTAACAAATAATTTTATTTAATAAAATAAACATAATTTACAAAGTTATTTTTGTTCTATAGGCATACATTATTTCAACACCAATCCCACCTTGACAAGTTCACTTCTTTCCACCAAAATTCCTATAATCTATCCTGTCAACTCCCCTTTTTTGCCACCTTGATAGGTAGATTCTACTTAGACTTGATGCCTTCAGTGTTGTTTCTATGCTTTGGACATGCAGCTATATTGCTCTCCCATATCAGCAATGATAACTGAAGATATGACCCTTGTTCCCCCATTACTTCCCTTTCTCATCTTCTTTTATTTATTTCCTGCTCTGTCCTTCTCTTTACTAAAGTGGGGTCAAGGGAATCTAGAATTCTTCCTTTACTACATTAAATTTTCTCATCCAGCTAGTCTATATACCATAGATAAGTGAGATCATCCTGTGTTTGTCCCACTTCTGGTTTCCTTCATTCAACTTGACACCTTCCAGTTCTAATCAGATTGAAACAAACTATATGACTTCTTAATTCCTTGGATCTTCATATTGTCTCATTGTGTATTTATGAATCTTTCATAATCCACTGATGTGTCATTGAACACCTAGGTTATCTTAGTTATTGTACTGAGTGTTGCAATGAATTCTGGCGTGCATACATTTATTTGAATGTCAAAAGCTTTCTCTGCATTTATTGAGAATCAATAATGTTTTTCATGTTCATTTGACTAATATAATTTTTGTTGATATTCTTACATTGAAACATCAATGTATGCATACATCCCTGGGATGAAGCCCATTTAATCAAGTTGTATGCTTTTTTGATATATTGTTGAATTTGACTAAGATTTTTAAGGCAAAGTATATTATTTAAGCTTACATTTATTATATCACATTTTCTGAACATGCATGCATAATATTGTTAGATCACTATAAAGTGATCTATATAAAGTACACTAATTATAAACATGTCACCTGCTTAAAATATTCAAAAGGAATTTGCAATTGTGAGTAAAAACTGAAAACTCTGAAGTTTTTTAGATTGTGTACCTTCATTACCACATAAATCAAATTTATTTAAACATATTTGGAACTTTGTTCTACCATTTTCCCTTTAATATATTTTATTTGAAATAACTAGACATGAAGTAGACATGAAGAAAAAGTATCCATATCATCTAAAGTAACAGCTAATATTTTTAAAATAAGTTTGCATTAATTATCATTAGGATCATTGGTCTGAAAACTTCTTTTCTGGAAGTATCTTTACTTTGGATAATAGTGTCAAAGAAGGCTGTTTAATTCACTTTATTTTGATTTGGTTTCTCAAGGATATAGTATTTATTTATAGTATCTATAGTATTTATAGTGGTAACAAAAGATAGGATAAGGGAAAGAATTACTCAGCATATGAAATTATATTTTTATTGGTTTGTTTTGCTTTTGGATTTTTGGGTCACAATTAACTCTGCTCATAATTTATTCCTGTGGTGCTCAGGGGGGTAAATACTTTGTTATGCTCAGGATAAAACCAGACAGATTTAGGCAAGGAAATAACCATACCAACTATGATATCTTTCTGGCATTAAGAAAATGTTGTCTTTAGGTAAAATAATAAGCCAACTCAATAATTACTACTTGATACCTGATTGACAAATAAACTGATAAGCATGTTAATGGTATTCCTGCTGTTTTAGTATGTGCTTAGTATTGATCAAATGTACAGGAATATAGCAATGAGCAAGAAAAAACAGATTTGCTGTCATCATGGGGCTGACATTATACTGGAAATAATACTAACAAAAAGTTAAATAAAACTTTATAATTTCATGTGATGATAACAGCAATAGTTAAAATAAAATAGAGAATCTAAGTTCAATTTTTTGCAAGTGGCAAGCCAGTTGTGCCAACACCACTTGTTGAAGAGGCTTTCTTTGCTCCATTTAAGATTTCTTGCTCCTTTATCGAAAATTAGGTGACTGTATGTCTGGGGAACACTTTCTGAGTAGTCAAGCCTATTCCACTGAGCAGAGGGCCTGTCCTTATTCCAATACCATGCTGTTTTGATAACTATTGCTTTGTAGTAAAGTTTGAAATTGGGGAAAGTAATTCCTCCCATGTTCTTTTTCCAAATGATTGCTTTCGCTATTCTAGGGTGTTTATTGTTCCAAATGAATTTTAAAAGTGCCTGATCCACTTATTTGAAGAATGTCCTGGGGATCTTTAGAGGGGTTGCATTAAATATGTATAATGCCTTGGGTAGTATTGACATTTTGATGATGTTAATCCTGCCAATCCATGAGCAGGGTATATGTTTCCATTTCTGTGTATCCTCTTTTATTTCCTGGAGCAGAGTTTTATAATTTTCTTTGTATAGTTCCTTCACATTTTTAGTCAAGTTGATTCCAAGATATTTGAGTTTGTGTGGCACTATTTTGAATGGGGTTGTTTTCTTAATGTCCATTTCTTCCTTATTAATATTGGTGTATAGAAAGGCCATTGATTTCTGTGTGTTGATTTTGTAGCCTGTCACCTTGCTATATGAGTCAATTGTTTCTAGGAGCTTATTGGTAGAGTCTTTAGGGTTTTCTAAATAGAGTATCATGTCATCTGCATAAAGTGAGAGCTTGACTTCTTCCTTTTCTATCTGGATTCCCTTGATATCTTTTTCTTGCCTAATCACTATAGCGAGTACTTCCAGTGCTATGCTGAATAGGAGTATTGAGAGAGGACAGCCTTACCTTGTGCCAGAATTTAGGGGGAAGGCTTTTAGTTTTTCTCCATTGAGGATAATATTTGCCACTGGCTTGTGGTAGATGGCCTTAACAATATTGAGAAAGGTTCCTTCCATTCCCATCTTGCTGAGAGTTTTGATCAAGAATGGGTGTTGAACCTTATCAAATGCTTTCTCTGCATCTATTGATATGATCATGTGATTTTTATTTTTCTTGTTGTTAATGTTGTGTATTATGTTGATAGATTTACGAATGTTAAACAAGCCTTGCATTCCTGGGATGAAGCCTACTTGATCACAGTGGATGATCTTTTTAATGAGGCATTGTATTCTATTTGCCAGAATTTTGTTGAGGATCTTTGCATCTGTATTCATCAGCGATATTGTTCTGTAATTTTCTTTTTTCATTGCATCTTTGTCTGGTTTCGGTATCAAGGTGATGTTGGCTTCATAGAAGGTATATGGAAGTATTTCCATTTTTTCGATTTCATGAAAGAGTCTTGCCAGGATTGGTAGTAGTTCCTCCTGGAAAGTTTGAAAGAATTCATTAGTGAATTCATCTGGGCCTGGGCTTTTGTTTTTGGGCAGACATTTTTTTGTTTTTGTTTTTGGGTCACACCTGGCAGTGCTCAGGGGATACACCTGGCTCCATGCTCAGAAATTGCTCCTGGCAGGCACAGGGGACCATATGGGGCACCGGGATAGGAACCGATGACCTTTTGCATGAAAGGCAAACGCTTTACCTCCTTGCTATCTCCTGGTCCCCTTGGGCAAACATTTGATTACCATTTTAATTTCATCAATAGTGATGGGGGTGTTTAGATATGCTACATCCTCTTCCTTCAACCGTGGAAGATTGAAAGAGTCCAAGAATTTATCCATTTCTTCCAGGTTCTCATTTTTAGTGGCATAGAGCTTCTCAAAGTAGTTTCTGATTACCCTTTGAATCTCTGCCATATCAGTAGTGATCTCTCCTTTTTCATTCCTAATATGAGTTATCAAGTTTCTCTCTCTCTCTTTCTTTGTTAGTTTTGCCAGTGGTCTATCAATCTTGTTTATTTTTTCAAAGAACCAACTTCTGCTTTCGTTGATCTTTCAGATTGTTTTTTGGGTTTCCACTTCATTGATTTCTGCTCTCAGCTTTGTTATTTCCTTCTGCCTCCCTATTTTTGGGTCCTTTTGTTGAGCACT
>PVKC010054061.1:0-10037 GCA_004027635.1 Crocidura indochinensis | reverse complement strand
AAGCTTTGTAGAACAAAAATTTTTTTTTAATTTTTTTTATTCATTTGTTTTTTGGGTCACACCCAGCAGCGCTTATGGTTATTCTAGGTTCTACACTCAGAAATCGCTCCTGGCAGGCTCAGGGGACCATGTGGGATGCCGGGATTTGAATCACCTTTCTTCTGCATGCAAGGCAAACGCCTCACCTCCATGCTATCTCTCCAGCCCCTGTAGAACAAAGATTTAAAAGCTAGACCAAAATCCTTGCTTTAAAACTATTTGAATTGGGGGCCAGGGAGATAGCATGGAGGTAAGGCGTTTGCCTTTCATGCAAAAGATCATCAGTTCGAATCCCGGTGCCCCATATGGTCCCCCGTGCCTGCCAGGAGCAATTTCTGAGCATGGAGCCAGGAGTAACCCCTGAGCACTGCCGGGTGTGACCCCAAAACCAAAAAAAAAAAAACTATTTGAATTGCTATTAAATTTAACCATTATAAAGGATATAAAACTTTAGGTTGGAACCATCATTTTTTAGAATATTGTCAAGAATACCAACAGCAAAGGACAGAGGAAAGATTGCCTCTAGATATTCTCTAAGTCTCTTAGAAAGCATATAATATTCCCTTCGGTCACACAATTTCATATCTACTATAAAGGTGGTAGTAGATGTGGGCACTGATCAGAAAGGAATGTGACACAAATATTACCCTAATTATAGTGAGTCTATGGTATTATCCACTATGCTGTTGGCCTTGCTGTAAATATAGTATAAGGGCAGGAACCTTGCCAAGTAATTTAATATTCATATTGGATATAAAATATTCTAAACCTAGACAGCTTCCTGAAACATGCAAAGAAAATTGATAATAAAATCAGGAAGCTAAAAGATTGAGACTTGGATTCAAATAATGTACCAACCTGTTCTACCCAGAGAGCCTCACTTATGAGAAGCAGTGGAGAGCTTTTGGACCTCCCATTCCCCTGGAATTCATGGCATGGCTGTTAAAAACAAAAGAGCTCTAAACTTAACTTTGAAAACATGAATATGCATAGTTCTTTGTTTAGTGAAATGCCATGTATGGAAAGCTGAGCTAATTTTATTGGTAGATATAATAATTTTTATTATTTAGTACGCTATGTCAGCTAGGTCTTGTATTAAGTTCTTTATATGTATATCTGTTTATTCTTCCTTTACTATATATAATATAGTAAAATTGCTATATTTTTACCCATTTTGCAAATGAGAACATGGAGACTCAAAGTGTCAAATAACTGTCTTAACTGGTAAAAACTAAAATCTAGCTCTAACTCAATAGATTTCACTCTTGAGTTCTGGCATTAAGTTGAACTTGTCCCTACTGCTTATTGTGTCATCTTAGCTAAATGAGAGAATATGTTTTCCCTAGAATTATTTCTTAGTTGATACATGGATTTTTCTATTTAGCAGCTTTTTTTTTTTTTTTTTTTTTGTGGTTTTTGGGTCACACCCGGCAGTGCTCAGGGATTACTCCTGGCTCCATGCTCAGAAATTGCTCCTGGCAGGCACAGGGGACCATATGGGGCACCGGGATTCAGACCGATGACCTTTTGCATGAAAGGCAAACGCCTTACCTCCATGCTATCTCCCGGGCCCCTATTTAGCAGCTTTGATTGGATATTTTATATTAAATCTTTTAGCACAAAGCCAAGCTAAAATTTAGTAAAGCCTGTTTACTATTATTTACTGACATAAGAATTTTCCCATGATAAGATCTACCTAAAATATTTAATGGACTTTGTAATTACTTTGTTTATAATTATGTAGTAGCTTATTTTCTTTTCTATATATTCATAAAATTTCAGTGTCCCATATAATATATGTAATATATAATATTAGTTCATGCATATGACCTGTGTCTTGGCCCAAACTTTCTTACTTGGTAGGTAGATACTTATGGGCAGTTATTTAACTTTGGAAGCACTTAGTTCCCTCACTTATAAAATGAAAATAATTATTCTTCACAGGAATTTTTAGTAAGGATTAAAGGAGATACTTGATATGAAGTACCCAGTGTAGTTGGTACTAGAAAGCATATCATACTTAAATTGAAAATAATGGTTCCTTTAAATCCATAAGTGTTTCAGCATATGAAAATATTACACTTAATTAGTCTCCATGAATTTGTTTTTGTTCCTGTTTTGATTTGGGCCCACACCCAGTGGTACTTAGGGACTACTCCCAGCCCAATGCTCTGGCACACACCTGGCTTTGCTCAGGAGACCAGGTACTGCTGAGAATCAAACTTAGGCCTCTTGCATGCCAAGCATGCACTCAATCTGTTGAGCTAGCTCTTGAGCCCTACCTGGATTCTGTTACTTAGTATAAAGGAAAAATTCAAAATTAGAAAGTAAGAAATATGAAGCTATAAACCATATTTTATAGAAGCTGTGCTAAAAATAACTTATTCGAATTGAACTTTAAAATATATTGCTAAACTGTATATGCTTTTCTTTAATATTCTACACAGAAAGTTTGTGGAAAGGGAACTGTTTAAACCTGATGAGGTACCTGAAAGACATAATTTATCCTTTTTTCCAACTGTAAATGATCTAAGAAATCACATCCATGAGGTACAGAAATCCTTGAGAAATGGAGATAATGTATATAACTCAGAGATCATTCCAGCAACGGTATGACTACAATCATAATTGCTTGTTTTGTTACAGAATTTTTCTCAGAATATATTACTGTTTAGCTTAATTGTGATGGTCCTTCTTAGACCATATAAATGTATATAATAAAAAATAATAAAATGTGTATGTATATATACATATATATATATATATATATATATATATTGATGTATGTATATTGGGTTTTAAGACACACAGCAGTGCTCAGGGCTAACTCCTAGCTCTGTGCTCAGGGGTCTCTCCTGGCAGGATTGGAACCATATGGGATGTCAAGGGTCATACCTGGGTTGTTCGCATGTATGGCAAACACTACCCTCTGTGTTATTTCTCAGGTCTATATTTTTCTTAAAATGTAAATGTAAAACTCTAAGATGATAATTTGACAAATTATTCATGGAAGAAAAACCAGTGATTTCCATTTCAGTACAATGTGTGATTGTACTTTTTTTGTTTGTTTGTTTTCTGTTTTTGTTTTTGGGTCACACTCAGCGACTCTCAGGGCTTACTCCTGGCTCTGCACTCAGAAATCACCCCTGGCAAGCATAGGGGACATATGGGATGCCGGGATTTGAACCATTGTCTATTGTGGATTGGCTGCATACTAGGCAAATGCCCTACTGCTGTGCTATCGCTCTGGTCCCATGTGATTGTACTTTGTTTTTTGCTTGTTTGTTTATTTTTGGTTTTGGGTCACACCCAACTGCATTCAGGTTTTGCTCCTGGGTCTACACCAGGGGTCCTCAAACTTTTTAAACAGGGACCCAGTTCACTGTCCCTCAGACCATTGGAGGGCCAGACTATAGTAAAAACAAAAATTACGAACAAATTCCTATGCACACTGCATACATCTTATTTTGGTGTGAAGAAACAAAACAGGAACAAATACAATATGTGGTTCGCAGACTGTAGTTTGAGGACCACTGCTCTACACTCAGAAATCGCTTCTGGCAGACTCAGAGAACCATATGGGATGCTGGGATTTGAACCACCGTCCTTCTGCATTCAAGGCAAACACCTTACCTCCATGCTATCTCTCCAGCCTCACGTGATTGTACTTTTTTTTTTTTTGGTTTTTTGGGTCACACCCAGCAGTGCTCAGGGGTTACTCCTGGCTCCATGCTCAGAAATTGCTCCTGGCAAGCACGGGGGACCATATGGGGCACCGGGATTCGAACCGATGACCTTTTGCATGAAAGGCAAACGCTTTACCTCCATGCTATCTCCCTGGCCCACGTGATTGTACTTTTAATTTAAAATTAATGTTGTAGGGCTGGAGCAATAGGATAGTGGTAGGTAATTTGCCGTGCATGCAGATGACCTGGGGTGGACCCGGGTTCTATTCCCAGCATTCCATATGGTCCCATGAGCCTGTCAGGAGCGATTTCTGAGCGCAGATCTAGGAGCAATTCTTGAGCGCCACTGGATGAGGCCCCAAACCAAAAGTAAATAAATAATTTTTTTCTATAAAATGTTTATTATTTAAATGATTGGTTTTATTCTTTTTTGGGAGTGTGAGTATCACACCTAGGGATGCTTAAGGCTTACTCCTGGCTCTGCACTCAGGATTTGATCCTGGCAGAGGATGATATGGAATTCTGGGGATTGACCCACAATCCATAATTGGATATAATCATGTAGTCTTTTCTAGACAAATTTAAATAGAAAAATTAATACTTGAATATACAAAATGATGGTATTGGTTCTTTATACCATATATGAATATTAGTCTCACTTTAAAATCTAATTCTGTAGTTTTCCTCTTTATAATAGTTTATTCTGTGAAAATTTTACCTCATCATGGAAACTATTATAACCTTGAAAATAAGTTATGAAATAAGCAGTGACATGGCATTAAAATTGCAGTAGCAGTTCCCGTGGTCTTACATTTTTACTGCCTGATTTAAGTAGCTGGATAAATTACTGTTTATTTTTAAGTTAGGGCCATAAATCCATGGCCTGAAGTCTCCTAACGGGCCCAAATCAGGAACAGAACAAACTTGATGAGCAATGATCCTTTTCATCTCTATTGCTGCTTAGATTTTTGCTATTAGAACTCCTGAAGCTATGAATTTGAATAGTGAAGTATATTTTGCTTTGCAAATGTGAATCAGAATCATGAATTCAATCTGACAGTTGTATAGGTCCTTAAACTATGTTTTTTGTTTTAAATGTTTTATTATTTTTACTGAAATAAATGTTTCCATTTCAGTTGCAGTGGACTACAGATAATGGAAATATTCTTAGAGAAACTGTGACAGTTACATTTGCAGAAGGTAGGTTATTTGGATATTTCTCATTGTTGTTTTGGGCCACCCACTAGTGCACTGCTCTCAGGGATCATGCCTGTCCCCAGATGATGGGAAGCTAGTAGTCTTAAAACAGAGCTTGAACCATTTAGATCAGTGAGTCAGGAAAAACACTCTGGAAGCAGTTTGGAACTATGCAGCCTATTCTGACCTTTCAAGTATGAAGGATAAAGAAGTTGTAAATTAACTGAAATACCTGAGATGCTCCGATTGGGTTTGGCACTGATTTTCTGTGGAGCTAGTTCTAACTTAAAAGCAGAAAGTTTGGGACCTGAGTGATAGCACAGTGGTAAGGCATTTGCCTTGCACAAGGCCAACACAGGACGGACCCTAGTTCGATTCCTGGCATCCCATATGGTAACCTGAGCCGGCCAGGAGTGACTTCTGAGCACAGAACCAGGAGTAATTCCTGAGCACCTCAGGGTGCGACCCCAAAACAAAACAAACATAGGCAGAAAGATCATGTAACTCAATCAGAACCTTATTTGGAGACCTGGCCCTCAGGAGAGGACCTGTTTTAAGCTAAGCATTGTTGTAGACATTAAAATGTAGTTTAAGAATGGTTGTGTAATCTTTGTAATTTGGACTCTGGGTTTCACAATCTCAAGAAGATTAGGGATTAGATAAGCATGATAGCATAGGTAATGAATCAGATTCAGACTGCTAATATAGAATCTCTTGAAGTAGAAAACTGCCAGGAGTGATTTCTGAGCACAGAGCCAGGAGTAACCCCTGAGCACCACGGGTGTGGCCCAAGATAAATAAAAATTTCACTTATTTCTTATTATCATCATTAGGTTAGGGTTGAAATAAAGTGTAGCTTCCTAGAAATTATAAAAATTGTTTTATAGTTGTTTTTTTTTTTTTTCAGGAACATCATCAGGAGACTCAGGTGTTACTAATGCAGAAACAAACCAAACAAGAAGTTCTTTATCGCTCGAGCCAACCCACTTGCTCTCCTCGTTTTCCTCATTTCAACCCAAAATATTTACCCAGCTTCAGGTAGTTATTCAGTGAATTTGAGAACCTTCTCTTTCATAGAACTATAATAATGTTTAAATACTAATGATTTTCTTACCTTTATGCGTCTTTAAGATGATAATTTAAGTGTTGGAATTAATGTCCATGAGAAACCATTATTTTGGTAAATTTAAGTCTGGTAATCTAAAAAGTATTGTGAAAAAGATTTGAAGATTTTGCATGCAATAAAATTTAGTTGCAAAGCGTTTTCTTTGGCTTTTGTAATTATCATTTTATTCTAATTTTGGATCAAAAGAACCATATGTATTATAAGGAAACCGTAAGTGATGAGTTCAAACATTTTGATGAAAATTTGTTTTTGGTTTCTAAGGATTTGCAGTTGCAACCAAGATTGTCCTCTCCTGATGAATCTCCAACTCTGATAACAGAAAATAACCACTCCTCCTCAAGCCCTTCCAGACTTCTGGATTCAATAGGAAGCGCTGTACTGAATAATAATTCACTCCTGCTTGATCAAGGACCTACCCTTCAATCAGAGACTTGCCTCACTGAGAGCAGTAGTATTGCTTCTACCATGGGTGACCTTCCAGAACCAGATCAAAGTCTGGTTGCTATGGAACAGTTGGTAGAAGTTGGAGATGTGCAAGATACAGACACTCTGGAAGGAAGTGTTCATCATATTCTCTTGGGAGATGTGGAGACCATTCCAATACAGATTATAGGCGGCCATCCAGCTCTCCGTAAGTTAAAAGCAATGCAGGATTTTATCTTCTTAAAAACCTTTAAGGGATATCACCTGTATAACTACAAAAGAACTAGTATATAAAGTAAAACAGTATGAGTTTAATAACTTTTAAGCTTAATTTTCGATTATCAGAATTATTTCCTTATTATCTCACTTTATATGAAGAATCTGTGGAATATAAATATTAAATGTGGAAGACAGGGCCAGAGAGGTTGTACAGCATGTAGGATGCTTCCTTGACACATGGCCAACCCAGATTTCATTCCCAGCATCCGACATAGTCCCATGAGCTCTACCACAAGTGATCCCTGATGCAGAGCTAGGAATAAACCCTGCGCATCACTGGGCGTGGCCCTAAAGCAAAAACAAAAAAAATGATTTTACAGGCCAGAAAGAGAATATAGTCCGTAAGAGGCTGGTATTGGATGTTATTGCTCTATGTTTAACCAGATATAGTTCCTGAGCACAACCAGGTGTGGCCAAAAAACACTCAAAAACAGTTTAGTGTGCTTAATTATGGAAAAATTGATACATAGAAATCAAAAGTTGAAGAGGTAGATATGAAGACCAAAAGGAAAATTTTGAGTTTCAGATTTAAATGTTGAGCTCCAAGAAAAGTGAAATGTAATGTAAAATTTGGGAGCCGGGAGGTGGCGCAGGAGGTAAGGTGCCTGCTGCCTTGCCTAGGACAGACCACGGTACGATCCCCCCGTTCCCATATGGTCCCCCGTGCCTGCCAGGAGTGACTTCTGAGCGCTTAGCCAGGAGTAACCCCTGAGCGTCACTGGGTGTGGCCCAAAAACCAAAAAAAAAAAAAAAAAATTTGAGGACTTGTATTCAATCCCAAACCTTTTTACTTTGACTGTATAATTACTAGACAATATTGTAACTTTTTTATTTTTATTTAAGGACCAAACTTGGTGATGCTCAGGGATTATTCTTGGCTCTCCATTAAGGAATGACTATTCCTGGGTGCCAGATCAGTAGGACATTTGCCTTGCATGTGGCTGACCTGGCATGACCCCAGTTAGATTCCTGGCATCCCACATGGTTCCCTGAGCCTGACAGGAGCAATTTCTGAGCACATAACCAGGAGTAACCCTTTAGCACTGCTGGGTTTGGCTCAAAACCCTAAATAAATTTATATATACACATACATATATATGTATGTATGTATGTATTTATGTATGTATATATATATATATTATTTATTTATTTTTGGTTTTTGGGCCACACCCGGTGACGCTCAAGGATTTCCCGACTATGTGCTCAGAAGTCGTTCCTCGCTTGTGGGACCTCTAGCACCACCGCACTGGCTATTTTTTTTTTTAATGTCTCATTATTCCTGGTAGTGTTTCGGGGACCAACCATATAAAATGTCAGGGATCCAATCCAGTATGGCTGCATACACAGCAGGTGTCCTACCTACTTTACTATTATTGTTCTGGATTTATGATAACAATGTCTTGTTTTGTTTTGTTTTGATTTTGGTTTTTGGGCCACACCCGGCGGCACTCAGGTTATTCCTGACTCTGTGCTCAGGAATCACTTCTGGCGGCAGGCACAGGGACCATATGGAATGCCGGAATTCAAACCACTGTTTGTCCTGTGTTGGCTGCTTACTAGGCAAAGCCCTACCAGTGTACTGTCTCTCTGGCCCCGATAACAATGTTTTTAACTCCTCATGACCTGTCATTTTTACAAAAATTTCTGGACTGGGCCTTTATTGATGGTGGAGGGGACAGTGTTTCAATTTGCTTTGAAAAACAAAAACTGTCATAAACATTGTCTTAGAATATATAAAGGTTTTTAATTTTGGGGTGGGGTTTGGGTCACACCCAGCAGCGCTCGGGGGTTGCTTCTGGATCTACAGTCAGAATTCGCTCCTGGCAGGCTCGGGGGACCATATGGAATGCCGGGATTCTAACCACTGTCCTTCTGCATGCAAGGCAAACACCCAACCTCCATGCTATCTCTCCAGCCCAGTTTTTTAATTTTTGTTCATTCTCAGTCATCATTCTTTAGGGTAAAGAAAACTAATTCCTTTCAAAAAAGAATCTGTTTGGCAGCCAAAGCAATAATGTGGGTGATAAAGTGCTTGCCTTGAATGCTGCTGACCCTGGTTCACATTCCTGGCACCTAGTATGGGTTTCCTGTACTACCAGGAGTAATCGTAGCATGGAGCCAGGAACAGTTTCTGAGCATAGTTGATTGTGTACCTTCCCAATTTTTTTCGCTACAAAGAATCTTTTTATCTTGGGGACTGGAGAGATAGCACAGCAGTAGGGGTGTTTGCCTTGTACCAATCCAGGATGGACAGTGGTTCAACTCCTGGTATCCTATATAGTCCCCTATGTCTGCCAGGAGCGATTCCTGAGCATAGAGCCAGGAGTAAATTCTGAGCACTGCCGGGCATGATCCAAACACTAAAAATAAGAAAACAAAACAAAACAAAAACTTTTATGCTTTATTGAAAACTTTATTTTTAAGAAAATTTACCCAGGATACTGTGGCAATGGTAACTCCTGAGAAGCTTCAGGGAAAAAAAATGAAGAAAAGAATTACAGTTATTAGAGCTTAGTCCTAGGCTAAATTCCACCCACATGGGACGTTCCTTCTTCTTTTTTTTTGTTTTTTCGGGCCACCCCTATTTGATGCTCAGGGGTTACTCCTGGCTAAGCGCTCAGAAATTGCCCTTGGCATGGGGGACCATGTGGGACACCGGGGGATCGAACCGTGGTCCTTCCTTGGCTAGCGCTTGCAAGGCAGATACCTCTAGCGCCACCTCGCCGGCCCCTCCTTCTATCTCCTATATTTTTCTTTTCTTTTCCTTTTTTTTGGTTTTTGGGCCACACCCAGTGACGCTCAAGGGTTAGTCCTGGCTATGCGCTCAGAAGTCGCTCCTGGCTTGGGGGACCATATGGGAAACCGGGGGATCGAACCTCGGTCCGTTCTAGGCTAGTGCAGGCAAGGCAGGCACCTTACCTCCAGCGCCACCACCCGACCCCCTATCTCCTATATTTTTCCTTCTTGAAAAGGAAAAAAGAATTCCATGTATATAAATTCTCACAGTTACTCCATGAAATACTTGGTTATATCTGTTTTACAAATGGGAAAATCAAGGCTCAGGTTTTCTAAATAACTATTGTAATTGTCTTAAGATGACATCTCTTGTTGTTGTTGTTTTTTTGGTGTTTGGGTCACACCCGGCAGTGCTCAGGGGTTACTCCTGGCTCCATGCTCAGAAATTGCTCCTGGCAGGCACGGGGGACCATATGGGGCACCGGGATTCGAACCGATGACCTTTTGCATGAAAGGTAAACGCCTTACCTCCATGCTATCTCCCGGGCCCC
>PVKC010054060.1:0-10035 GCA_004027635.1 Crocidura indochinensis | reverse complement strand
ATAAGTGGATGGTACCAGGGGCAAAACAATCTCATGAGCATTGAGTGGAAATAAAAAATAACCAGACCTAAATACCCAACCCAAAGTCAACGACAATAGTATCAAGAGACCCAAACTACAACAAGCTATACACAAAAGGGACCTTTTGGACTAGCAGTCCATGGGGCTAAAAGTGGGAGTATTCGATACATACTGGGAACAGTGGCAAAGGAGGTCAACAATGTTGGTGGTGAGAATAGCCCTAATTCACTGTCACTCTGTAATTCAAAAAATAATAATAATAATAATAAAGCAAATTTAAAAAAAATTTAAAACAAGTTAAAAAAAAAAAAAGGAAGAGGCAAAGGCTCTGCTTGGACAGTTCTCCCTGTCATAGATGCTTCTGCTTCTGGCCACAAGGGCCAAGCCACAGAGAGCCCAGCAAGAATTCACACCCTGCTAAAACTCATTCAGGAAGGAAACTTCTATTTCCACAGAGCCTCCTGGTAGACGAAGGGGAAGCAGCCTGAGAGCAATGAGATCACAGAGTTTACCTCCTTACTCCGGAAGCTTATCTTTGCCAGAAAATATTCAGAGAAAAGGGAAAATCCCTGGACAGTTGTTCAAAACAAAGACATCCTACATAAACAGCAGGTTCCCAATGCAACTGGAAAGAATCTCCCAATCTTCTACGACCATCAGACTTACGCCTTTAGGAATCAGATATCCGCCAACAACCAGGTCCTCCTGGGTGACCCGGCCATTACCAGGAAGTACAGGAAACAATCTGCAAAGAAACCAATGGGAGAATGGGATTGAGAGAATGTGTGGTAACATTTCAAATATTCTCCTAAACATATGTATGACCTCGATCTATATAGCCTTTTCCACTTCCCAGAAAATAACGCATGGTAGGTACCATTTCAATAATAAATCTTTTTTGGGTCACACCCGGTGACGTTCAGGGGTTACTCCTGGCTATGCGCTCAGAAGTCGCTCCTGGCTTGGGGGACCAACCACATGGGAAACCGGGGGATCGAACAGCGGTCCGTCCTATGCTAGTGCAGGCAAGGCAGGCACCTTACCTCCAGCGCCACCACCCGGCCCCTCAATAATAAATCTTATGAGAACCTCCTTAGTGACTGCCTAGATTTGCCTGCAAACATTCTAAGAAATGTGTATGCTTGTGTATTTGCAGGGAATAAATGAGAGTTTCTGAAATCGACAACCTTATTAGAAAGGAATGGTTCATAGAACTCAAAGTTCTTGGAAATGCATTTTTAGAAATGCTTTTGGATTGTTTCAGAAGTGATCTCAAGACAACTTTGAATAAAAAATTTAATTGACAGAGGCCAAAAAGACAGTACAGTGGGTAGGGTGCTTGCCTTGTAGGCTCTTAGACTAGGTTTGATCCCTGATGCCCCATATATTCCCCCCTAGCACAGGCAGGAGTAATTCCTGAAAATTGCCAGGTGTGAATCCAAAACAAAATAAATTTAATTGACAATGCCACACCACAATGTGTTACTTTTTAAAGACCAGGCATCATGCTTACAATTGGGGATGCAATACAAATTGAAATCTATTCAAGTTCAAAATAATTATTTCATACATAAATACCAATTTTATTGTCATTTTCTCTTTGTCATGGAGATTCCTCCACAGGGAAACAAAAGAAGGACATTTACTGGTCACCAGACCCACCCAAATAGACTGTGTCCTTTACATTCCAGCTCTTTCCTTGCCTTTAAACCCTTTAGGCAGCAAGAGTGCTTCATCTCCAACTCAATGCAGATACTAACACAGAATCATGATATTTTGTATGCAGGTCCAAAAATTAACCAAATTACCGACAAATTGATCTATCAGATCAATCCTGTTTAACTTCCTCTCCAGGAGAAAAAAAACCAACAACAACCTAGGAGCACTAATCCAGGAGGATTGAAGGAATTCTGATGAGTTGACTGACTACAGTAGGCCTGAAGTTAGAGGATGAATTTCCAGACCTTTTAAAGAAGAGTTACTATGTCACACTGACACATAGAATAACCTTCCTGCAATTTGTATAGGGGCAGAGAGACACTAAATTATAATTATCTCCATCCAAAATATATCTGTCACTGAGGACAGTTGAAGAGATTGTTTGAGGACCCAGTTTTTAAGTTGAAAACACAATCCTGATCATTTTCTTTATTTATCTTTATTTTACTCTTTTTTTTTTTGGTTTTTTGGGCCACACCCATTTGTTGCTCAGGAGTTACTCCTGACTAAGCGCTCAGAAATTGCCCCTGGCTTGGGGGGGACCATATCGGACGCGGGGGGGATCAAACCGCGGTCCTTCCTTGGCTAGCGCTTGCAAGGCAGACACCTTACCTCTAGCCGGCCCCTTTATTTTACTCTTGTTTATGGGTACACCCAGTGGTTCTTAGGGTTAACTCCTGCCTATGAGTTCAGGAATTTCATCTGATGGGCCCAGAAGTTACATCATGGGGTGCTAAATATTGAACCTGAGTCATCAGTGTACAAAACAACCATTGTATCCGCTATACTATCATTCTGACCCTAATCCTAATTTTTAAAGAATGAAAGAAAAAAAAGAAAAGAAAACTGAGACATAAAAATATGGACTTTAATAAGACTTTACCTCAAAGTTTCCTTAAGCAGAGCTCTGACCAGTGGGACTTTGGGGACATCTGCTGCTGTTGGAATATGTCTTTTCCCCAAATTCCTCACTATCTCCTGGTACACAGTCTGCTGCACTTCCGGGTGTCTTGCAAGAAGATACACTGTCCAGGACAAGGTGAAAGATGTCTAATGAAGCAGACATGGTTAGAGACGTGGTTAGAGAAACGAAGGTTTCCAATCTCAATTCCAGCAAATATGATGCCCAGAAGATACACTACAGGTGTGACCATATTAATCCAAGTCTATAGTGACACTTTTTTTTTTTTTTTTTTGCTTTTGGTCCACACCTGGTAGCACTCAGAGGTTGCTCTTGGCTCTGCACTCAGAAATTGCTCCTAGCAGGCTCAGGGGACCATACAGGATGCAGATTCAGTTGGATGCAAATAAGCACCCTACTTGCTGTTCTATTGCTTTAGCCCCAATAGTGTTACTATCCATCTTACGAAACCAAAAATTATTTTCATTAGAAATAAACAACCATTTTTTGGCAGAGACTGTTAACTATATGATTTAGTTGCTCTTTCATAAAAGAGTAACAGGAAAAACTAATTTGAAATGTGTAAAATCGCTTAAGAGGTCTCTTCCTCCTATTCAAAGGAGAACTAAGAAGGACCCAGGGAGTCTGGTCAGGCCTGGAGGCTATGCCTGATTTCCCCAGGATCTTTGCAAGATTCACTCAGTTTTTGCTAGACAGAGCCTGAGGCTGTCCATCACCTAAGAGTAGTCTTCAGAATCCCACAGTCTTTTTGTCTAGACTGAGCTGGCTGATTTAACCAAAGGGGTAGGGGGATAAGGCATGTAAAGGGTGTTGAAGGATTATTTCTTAAATGTTTATTATTGCTATCCACCAAAGTAACAAAAAGAACTGACTAGCTCACTTGTACAAAAAAATTATCTTGTTTTGTTTGGGACCACACCCTGGTACTGCATGCAGGAATCATTCCTGATTGGCACAGGGAACAATATAGGATGTTGGGAATCAAATCTGGGTCTACTATAGGTAAGGCAAGTGCCTGATCTGCTATACTATGATTCTAACCCCAGAAACATCATTTTTATACCAGTTCTCAGACTAAAAAAAACTTTATTTATGGTTATCAAAAATACTTTTTTTGGATTCCTTTAGAGTCCAAGACTTAAAATCAGTTGTATTGTCTATGTGGCTATATTTCATTTATAAACAAGAACATTTTATAGCTTAAATATCCTTTCTTTCATTTAAAAGAAAATTAACATATGTAAGTCATATTGATATCTTTCCCTGTAAGAGATATTATATTACTCTTCAAGAAAGTGGGGATGGAGCACCAGTGGTGCTCAGGGTTTACTCACAGCTCTGTGCTCACAGGTCACCCCTGGCAGTGCTGTAGACTAAACTGGGGTCACATGCAAGGCAAATCCTTTAACCCCTGTAATGTCTTATGTTTCTTAAGGACAAATTCTTCTTTTTTAATATAAATCTTTATTTAAGCACCATGATTACAAACATATTTGTTGTTGGGTTTCAGTTATAAACAGAATACCCCCCTTCACCAGTGCAGCTTTCCCACCACCAATGCCCCCTTCACCCCTGCCTGTATTCACGACAGGCATTCTACTTCTTTGATTCTTTAACATTGTCATGCTAGTTGTTAGTGTAATAATATATCATCTCTTCCTCTTTTCAGTTCAGAAAGGAAATAATTTACATGCTTCTGATTAAGAGAATTCAAATTCTCTATTAAATCAGCTTTGGAAAAAAAGTGCAGTGCAAGGGAACAAACTCGGGGTGTCATCCATATCCCCAGTCTAGCATCATATTTTATGGAAGGAAATAATGTTCTTCCATACAAAGGAATACTATTCAGTAATAAAAGAGCATAAATTCCTGGACACTAACAAAATCACAAAATCGACACATCTAAAAATCATCTCACTGAGTAAAAGAACACAGACACCATGATTGTATTTATACCAACTTCTAGAAGATAAAAACAGATATACAGTATTAGAAAGTAGGTCAGAAGTTGACTAGGGAAGAGATAGCAGAGGATGGACTGAAATGAGGCTATTTTGGGAGTGGCAGAAATGTTCAGTATCTTGAGTGTCTTAGTTGTTTCATAAATGGTTGCATTGCCAACAGCCTATTTAAATGTAGCACTTGGGTAGATGCAGTTTATTGTGATAAATTACGCTGCAATACAGTTTTTTAAAAAAAATTTACAGTTTATTTTATTTTATTGCTATTGTTGTGTGGGTCAGTGGCATCCAGGACCACTCCTGGCTGTTCTTTGGAGGGCTTGAAGTGACAAGGATTGGACACAATACATAGGACATAGCAGACATGTTTTCTAACACTTAAGTCACATCCCCAGTTCCTACAGTTGCTTTTACTTTAATGAGCATGATGTTCTAAGAATAGTCTTACTCAACACTTAAAACATGAGATCTAAGCTGAAACCACCAAACTTTAACTCACCTGCCAAGGTGACAGGCAGAGAGTGGGGGGATTGGTTGGAGGGAGGGGAAGATGGAGTATGATAGGAGATGACACGAGTACTGAGATTGGTGTTGAAATATTATATGTCTAAAACTCAACTATCACTAACTTTGTAAACCACAATTCTTTAATTAAGTAAAATATTTAAATAACATTTAAAATGTCCATCTTTGGGGATGGAGAGATAGCACAGTGGTAGGGCGTTTGCCTTACAAGCGGCAGACCCAGGACCAATGGTGGTTCAAATCCCGGCATCCCATATGTTCTCAGGTGCCTGCCAGGAGCGATTTCTGAGCAGAGACCCAGGAATAATCCCTGAGCGCCACCGAGTGTGGCCCAAAAATATAAACAAATTAATAAATGTCATCTCCAAGAAAAAAAAAATGAATGAGTCTCCCAATGCTCTGTCTTCCCTGGTTCTTTATCAAATCTGGTTCCTTTTGTATTCTCTTTGTTACCAGCAGGGGGCCAGAGGCAAATGCATTCAAACCAGTTTAGAGATAAGACTGTTCATTCAAACATTGCTGCATCACTATGAGCAAAACCTCATTGTCATATTCACATTGTAAATCTTCATTGACTGTACTGTTTTTATTACTTAGTATTTATATGCTTTTTGTTTTACTTTCGTAAAGGATCCATAAAATGTTTACTTTGTGCAACAATAACGGAAATTTGAACACTATTGTGATCTTATTACCTAAATTACATTAACAAAATTGTTGTTGTTGTTGTTGCTGTTGTTGTTGTTTTGGGTCACACCCAGCAATGCTCAGGGGTCACTCCTGGCTCTATATGGTCCCCTTCAGGGGACCATATGGGATGCCAGGATTCGAACCACTGTCCTTGTGCATGCCTTACCTCCATGCTATCTCTCCCACCCCACAATTTTTTTTTTTTAATAATAAAGAACAACGGGGCCCGGGAGATAGCATGGAGGTAAGGCATTTGCCTTTCATGCAAAAGGTCATTGGTTCGAATCCCGGTGCCCCATATGGTCCCCCGTGCCTGCCAGGAGCAATTTCTGAGCATGGAGCCAGGAGTAACCCCTGAGCATTGCCGGGTGTGACCCAAAAAAAAATGAAAAAAAAATAAATAAAGAACAACTAGGGATGGGGTTGAAGCAATAGTACAGCTGGTAGGATATTTGTCTTGCATGTAGCTGACCAGTGTGTGATCGATCCCCAGAATCTCATATTGTCCTGAAAGCCTGCCAGAAAAAATTCCTGAGTGCAGAACCAGAAGTAAGCCCTGAACACCACTGGGTATAGTAACCCCACCATAAAATTTGAATAAATAAAAATTTAACAATAAATAACTGGGGCTAGAGAGATAGTATAGTAGGTAGACCATTTGCCTTACACTTAGCTGACCCAGATTCCATCCCTGGTACAATATTTGGTCCCCTGAGCTCCACCAGGAGTGATTTCTGAGTGCAGAGCCAGAAGTAAGGCATGAATACAGAGAGATGTGGTCCATAAGCCCAAAGTAAATAAAAAGAACAGCTAACAGTCAAGTACCACACACTTCATTTATCACAAAATTCTTGAAAAGACACACGTTTTACTCTTAAATAGAACATACTTACATAAAGGGAAAAATTAGACATTTATACTGCTTTTTTTCTTTTACATATTTAAGTGATATAATAAGAATTCTAGGTGAGGGGAGAAATAGTTCAGTGGTCAGGGCCTTGCATGCACAGAGACCTGAGTTGAACCCCGCACTGCATCCCTGCCTGGTGACACCTAGCATTTCAGGGCACAAGCCTGAGTATTGAAATGTCAGCCTCAATTGATTGAGAATCCCTTGGAGTGGCCCCAGAGCACTACTTGGGAGGTCAAAAAAAAAAAAATAATAGGCCAAACCCTGAAACTTTTTCCTCTTTTCTATAAAGTAGATGGGACAGGAGAGGTGTAGTTTAAAGGTTGGAGTTTATACCATCATGCACTAACTTCTGGACCTCAACCCCCTATACCTGATAGCCTCCTAAGCATAGCCAGGTTTAGTTCTGGTGACCCCAGCAACCCTTTAGAGGTCCCCCAGCCCCTGCAAAAGAAGACTTGTGCCCTAAGCACAAAATATTTGCAAGGTACCAGAATGATAATGCAACACATAGGAAATTTGTCTTGCACACAGCTAAAACAGGTTTGATCCCTGGCAACCCATATAATTCCTGAGCGCCACTAAAAATAATTTCGAGTACAGAGCCAGGAGTAACCCTTGAGCATTGCTGAGTGTGAGCCTCCCAAAAAAAGAAAACACTTAATAAAATTATAAATCTTTGAGGTTGAGGTGACAAGCTTTCTTGTTTAGTTTCCCACCTGTTAAATAAAGAAAATAACACCTAACTCAGAGGGTGCTAGAAGAGGTGAGGTTATGTCAGTGTTGAGGAAATTGTTAGTGCTGGGAAAAACCATGAATCCACTCAACTGTTTTTGTTTCCACCAATTATTGAAAGTCTGGCCTCTTGTCCCCCCTCCCCCATTTTACAGCTCACTTTTAGCAATTTTCCCCATATTTATTAAAAAAATAAGTGGCATGCAACAACATATAAGTGAAAGATATATAACATGATGTAATCAGATAATTTACCGTTAGAGTGAATCAAATTGTCTCAATAGGCCCAGCTAACATCCACCATAGAAGTTAAGAAAAAATATTCTTACAATGAGTATTCCTAGATTTGTTCTTAATAACTTTCCTGTATCCCACACAGCAGTGCTAGCTCTAGTCATCATGTGGTATATACATCATCCCTAGTACTTATTGTTTTTAGAACTGAAAAGTGGTACATAGGGGCCAGAGCAATAGCAGAGCGGTAGGGCATTTGTCTTGCATATGGCAGACCCACGATGAACCCAGGTTCAATCTCTAGTATCCCATAGGGTCTTTTGAGCTTGCCAGTAGCTATTTCTGAGCACAAATCCAGGAATGACCCCTGAGCACAGCCGGGTGTGGCCCAAATAGCGAAATAAATAAATAAATAAATAAATAAATAAATAAATAAATAAATAAAAAGAAAAGTGGCACCTTCATTACATGCCCTCCTCTCCCTGCTCTAACTCAGGTAACCACAAGGTCTACTTACTCTGAGTTTAATTGTTTATATTTCACACATAAGTGAAATCATAGAGTACTCTTTTTTTTTCTGCCTCACTTAGTTACTAAGCATAATGCCATTCAGCTCTATTCATGTGGCTGTAAAGCTGGGGGCTTGGGAGGTGGAGGTACACAGAGTCACAAACTGAACAGGGCCTCCTACATGGACCTTGACCCTATCTGAGTTTTTTCACACCTGAAGATTGGTGGGCAGATAGAAATATTTCACAACCCTGCTTATGAAATATTTATACTTAGCTTATGGCTAAGACAGAACAAAAATCAATGTATATAGTATCTTATGTATTAAATCCTATGTTATAAGCGTTCACTTTTAACTAATGTAATATCTGTTGCTGTGTTGGGGGGAATTTTGCAAATTTTCCCAAAATAGCCACAAAGAGTGGTGAGTACAGTTGGAGAAATAACTACACTGATAACTATGGTGACAATGTCAATGAGTGAGTGAAGTAGAATGCCTGTCTTGAATACAGACAGGTGAGGGGAGGAGAGAGATGGAGGTTTTGGTGATGGAAATATGTTCTGCAAGTTAAAGAACAGAGATCTTGACCTTTAAGCTACTTCCCCTGCCCTCCCTTAATTTTTTAATAGCTGAATAATATTTCATTGTATATATGTACCACACTTTCTTTTCATTCATTGACTAATTTTCTTTTGTTTTGGGGAGACACCCAGAAGTGCTCAGGGCTTACTCCTGGCTTTGTGCTTAGAAATCACTCCTGGCAATATTCTGGGAGAACTATGAGATGCTGGGGTTCCAACGCAGTGGGCTATATGCGGGACACCCACTCTACTACCTGTATAGCTTCATTGATTTTACTTTTTCCAGAAACCCAAAGGCTTATTTTCTTAATTGGACATCACAAAATATTAACACCAAAGAGGAAAAAAAATCACATAAAGTACCTTTTAAAGGAGAGCAGAGTAGCATGCTCTAAGAGTTCTCATAAAGCAGGTCTCATCAACGTTTTTTTGTTGTTGTTTGTTTGTTTTGTGTTTGGGCCACACCTGGTGGGGCTCTGCACTCAGAAATTACTCTGGCAGGCTTAGGATATCATACAGAATGATTGGGATAGAACCCAGGTCAGCCACATGGAAGGCAAATACTCTACCCACTGTACTATCACTTAGGCCTTGAATCACCTATTTTTAAATATCTTTAAACAACACACTTGTATATCATCTTTCATACAAGAACAAGTACATCATATTATATATATGATTTTGGAAGGCACTTGGACCCCTGATCCCCAGTACCAAGCCCAGTCCTCCATGTTAACAATACAGTGAAGCTTCTCTGTACTGTCCCCCTTGTTGCCACCATCACTACAAAACATGAATGCATATAGTCCTGTAAGGGCATGGCCACTGCTTGGTTTACTAACTGGAACACATATGGCAATATTTTTCTGTATCTTCATTTTGTACCTAATTGTAAGGCTCCTGCCAAGTCATTGGCAGGGCTCTGTTTCATTTTTTTCTATTGAGACTTCTTTGGTCATTCAGCTACACTTATTGATTCTACTCAACAGGATTTCATTTAAAATTACAACACATATATTCATAAATTAAATTTTCATGAAAATTTTTGTTTGTTGTTTTGGGATCACTCCTGGTGGTGCTCACGGGTTACTCCTGGCTCTACTTTCAGGAATCTAGGCTCAGAGGACCTTATGGGATGCTGGGGAAATCAATCCCTATTAGCCATATGCAAGGCAATTGCCCTGAATACTATACTATGGCTCCAGCCTCTGTTCTTTTTTTTTTTA
>PVKC010054059.1:0-10035 GCA_004027635.1 Crocidura indochinensis | reverse complement strand
AAAAAAAAAAAAAAAAAAAAAAAAAAAAAAAAAAAAAAAAACAAACAAACAAACAAAAAAAAAAACGGATAAAATTGTGTGTCAGGGGCCCGAGAGATAGCATAGAGGTAAGGCGTTTGCCTTTCATGCAAAAGGTCATCGGTTCAAATCCCGGTGCCCCATATGGTCCCCCGTGCCTGCCAGGAGCAATTTCTGAGCATGGAGCCAGGAGTAACCCCTGAGCACTGCCGGGTGTGACCCAAAAACCAAAAAAAAAAAAAAATTGTGTGTCAGCATAGCACAACAATAGACTCTTGACCTATCTCTGGGGGTTCCCGTTAAATCAGTCTCACCAAATAATATATGATGGCCTCTCCTTTCTGTAATCTGTTCTATAAAAGCAACTGGTCCCCCTTCACCTTCTAAAAAAACATGTTTAATTATATAAGTGTAATGACTTACAATGCTTTTTAATTTATATCCAAAGATATAAATAAAACTGTATGCCAGAGTGAATGCTATCAAATCTACTCACTGTGAACAACAGATATTTTTTTTTCCCTACAGGGTTCTAGAAAATGTCTTTGGCAACCCTAATTTAGGGTCTAAAAGGATGCCTCAATATGATTGGCCAGTTCTGGTCACATGACCACCCTTCCTGCTGTCATCCCAGGTTCCTTAAACTAAATGGGCTGAGAGTGGAGATGAGATGATTTCTCGTGGAAATCCAATATATTATTAGCAAAGGAAATAAAGAATGGATGCTAGGTAAAAGCTAGAAAGAAGGATTAGGTTCTACATTCAGATGTGTAGCGCACTAAAAAATTTTAAGGGGCTTGGTCAAGATCAAAGAGCAGAGAAGGGCAATAGTAGAAACTACCCTCATCTATTTCCGATTTCTCCCTGGTGCCCCAGTGGTAACACAGGACAGTGTGTCCAAGAGACAGCTGTTTTTGGTGCGATGACCCACAAACTGCCAGCAACTGTGGATAATTATAACCACAGAGGAACCATGTTCCCTAATGCATGGACCATAAACCCATCAGTTGTTCAGAGGCTCAGAGGGATTTATAAAAGGCCATTCATCTCATTAATAATTGGTCTGCTGCCAACTTAAGTGGTTTGGTGCTGTTAGCTGTAAGTATATTTTTAATGTAAGGAACTCGCTCCCATTAGCTGTCTTCCCTTTTGAAAATATGGCTAAGTAAAAGGCCAAGATTTCATAAGCTAAGAGACTAGCCTGGCATTAGCCAGCCTCTTAGGAGTTTACTTGTGTAGCCAAGTTTGTTCCCAGACTCATGCTTTAAAAGATGAATTCATCTTCCATAGCATAAACTCTGAGCAAAGATACCACCGATGAGGGTGATACTTCATTACTTACATTTGTCCCTGGTGGCTTTTACATGAACGTCATTTGGCTCATAGCACCAGAGGTCAGGTATGGAGTAAGACCTACTGGATGACCGTGCAACCTGCATTATTGATTAGGACTCATCTCCTTTGCACTTCTTAAAGCAGAAGCATTTCTTGCAGACCGTATGGGTGGGCGGACTATTTATGTCTTAGTTTGCTAAATGGTTATCTTGTCCTGAGAGGCAACTTGGTGTACTAGACTAAGTTATGAGCCCCTACTCTCAAACTCTTGTGTTGAATCCCCAACCTGCAATGTGGCTGCACTTCGAGATGGACCTGGGAAGGTAATTAGATTGTAAGGATGGGGCCCTGACAATGAGATTAGTGCTCTTACAAGGAGAGACACGGAAAAAGTTCTCTTTCTTTGCAGTACTAGCACACACTACATGAGAAATAGATCTAGAAGACCGCTTAGATGGCTCTTAATGGTTGCATTGCATGGCATTCTGATAATTTGTAAACTTCCTTCATCTATACAAAGTTAGAGAAAAGTTTTTACTTCTCAGCCATTAGGTGTGTTGAGTTTTGTTAAGGCAGCAGAATAGACTCAGATACTGCATGTGTTCTTTCCCATCAACCACTTTCCTTACTGAACCCCTTGCAGATAGGGACAGCACAATACTTTCTTTCCACCAGGAAAGAAAAGATGCTTCAGAATTTTCTCCTGGGTTAGATGCAAATCAGAATTCTTCCAGCTGATGGTGATTAAAAAAGTAAGAGTTATTAAAATGTTTAATTTTGTCCAAAGCTTGCATCAGCAGCTTGATCTGATGGATAGAAACAAAAGAAAAAAAACTTTAAAATCCTCCTAGGACTTCGCCAGACGTTCTCAGCTTTTGCCAGGCTGTGATCTAATCCTAGAAACCTCTTCAGGGTTGTGTGGGCCCCATTCTAGTTATTTCAGGCAAGCTGGCTGTCAGCTGTACAAGTGCACTCAGAGCGGTGGATGCTCAGGTGCCCAAGGCCTTTGGTGCTCATATCAGAATAGCAGCTGCACTCAGGACCTCAGAGCTATTTAATCCATTCCACAAGCACGTGGAGTTTCAGCAAAATCCTCCACATACAAGGAGAAAGATGCTTTGGGGAGATTCAATGGGGATCAATCTTTTTCTAAATGTGAACCGGCTTTATAAAGATGTTAAATACATTAGACATTTCCCCTCAAACATCCAGCTGTTGTCTTCTAACTGCTTCCAGAGAACCCAGGCAGAACCAGGAATGCTTGAAGAAGGAAGATTCCATGTTTCTGAAAAACAGCCTCTACTGCCTGAGCCTCCAATGGAGAAGTGCCAGCCCCAACCAGCATACTCCGGGGTGCTGTTGGCTGAGAGGCCCAGGCCTCTGCATGTCAAAGACCCACCCAGCCCCCCAACCCCACTTGGCTACAGTCAAACCAGATGTGAAGCTGATGATTGTTTCTGGATTTTTGAAGAGAGGAGGGAAAAAACCACATACATCTTTTCAGCATCCCCTGCAGAGATGCTGAGCCCATTACTGAGAAGCCCAGGAAGAGGAAACCCAGAGAATTGGTACCTGGCAGGTTGGAGCAGCAATGATGGCTCAGAGGCTAGAATATCTGGAGTGCGGCCATGAGGCCAATCTCTCTTTGGAATGAAAAACATGCCAAGCTAAGGCAACTTTCAGGGTCTAAGGGAAAGTCTTGAGCTCAATACTTCCCAGTGTGGTCTATTCCTTGGACCTATCCAGAAGGTGGTAACAGCCTCCAATGCTATGGTGGGAAGGGTTTTCTATTTGTTTACATAAAAAGGTAGCTCTTGAGAGGGCTACTGTGTAAAAATTTTTTTCTGAAAAGAGAGTGATGAGCCAAATAAGTTTGGTGACCTCTATTCGTCTAGCTTTTCACATTGGTTTTCTGCAGTATTCCAAAGTTTTTCTCACTCAAGACCCATTTTTGCTGGAGAAATTTTTACATGACCCCCAGCAAACAGTTATATAAAACAGGGAAACCAGAAGATAGTGAGGCAAATACATTTCATGCTACCAACCCCAATTTGATGCAGGCTCCACATCTTGCCCACCCAAGAACCATAGGATATAATTCTGGAGGCCATTAGCTCCACCAAAGCAGCCCAGGCATTCTTCGTACCACAGAGCTTGAATAGAATCCCACATCACATCCTTGAGCCCTTGAATTAAACCTCTGGTCCAATTGGCCAAGAATGCTGAGAGGGTCCTGCCCCCAGAAACATACCTCCATATGTATACAAATAAACACTACTAATAAGTCATAAATTTATTTTAAGATATTTTAAAATTAAAATCATTTTATTTAGGGAGTGCTGAAGGGATGCAGGGGAACAAGGTGAAAGAAGTTGGGTTTCTCCAGAGGAGAGAGATTCAACAATTTTTTTTTTTTTTTTTGGTTTTTGGGCCACACCCGGTGACACTCAGGGGTTACTCCTGGCTATTCGCTCAAAAGTCGCTCCTGGCAGGCACGGGGGACCATATGGGGAACCGGGGATTTGAACCTCGGTCCATCCTAGGTTAGCTCAGGCAAGGCAGGCACCTAACCTCCAGCGCCACCGCCCGGCCCCCTGATTCAACAATTTTTTAAGAGTTACATGACCATATCTGGCCCACAGTCAAAGAAACCAGAGTCAAAAAACCAGGTTCCATAGGAAGCCCTTGTTAACTTAAATTACTCACTTGGTACTTTTTAGCAGTCATGAAGCCTGGGAAAAGGAGATGCTGAACATGTTGGTAGCAGAGCCCAAAGCAAAGATTCACTAATGTGTGGCATTGAACCTGTGAATGGTACTTCTTATCTGACCCCTTCAATACAGCTACATCAAAAACTGGGTCATGAGTGGCACCACCACTTAGTGGAGAAGAAAACTGACAGTCAAGGCCTGTGTGAAATATCTGCAAGTAAATATTCCATGTTGAACCCAAGGTTCCCAAGACACCTGACAGCTCTTGGGCATAAACAAGGCCTTTAAAGTCCTTCTGACTTGCTCTGCCACCTTATCACCCAAGAGGCTTGAGTTAATGACTTCCTAGCACAGTGTCTTAGCAAAGAAAACCCCATCTCCAAAGCTGTGTGAAGACAAACATCCTGCCTGTCTTGTTTTACAGGGTTGTGTGGTGACTGGAAGCTGGACTCAGTTTACCTGAGAGTCTGAACGGCTCAATTCCCTATTCATTCCAATGTGTCTACAACTGGCCAGATCAGATCTGAAAGTCAAAAATAGGAACACACAACTTAAAGGACTGGGAAGATCACTCATCTCCTTGCCATTTTTCAGAAAAACAAAATTATTCTGGTATTTTTTTTCTGAATTGTAGACAATTTAGGTCAATAAGTGACAATAATGTTATTGCCAATCCTCCCCCCTTTTAGCCTCTCTCACTTTTTCTTTCCTTTATCTATCATTTCTTCATTTATCATTTCTTCATCTTTTTATCTATTTATTTTTCTATATTATCCTCCATCATTCCTTCTCATTGTCCCTGTCTCTACCCTCCCTGCATCCATCTACCCATCCCTACCATTCATCCCATCATTCATCCATACATTCATCCATATATCACCCTTCCATCCATCTCTCCATTCCACCAGACAGCTAGCCAGCCATTCTGCTATAGATCCCACCACCACCATCCAACTACTCATCTATCTTCACAAACATACATCTATCCCACTATCCACCCCACCATGCTTTCATTCATTTATCTATCCAACTTCAGAGACCTGTTATGAATCAGGCTCTAGCCAATATATATTTTAATGGGATATTTAAGATCAAAATGTATAACAGGGTGGCACCTTAACTAGCTATGTGATCTTAATGAAGTCAGTGCTTTAATTGTTGGATCATGTACTAGTTAGAGTCAGGTTGGGTTTCTTTTCTTTTTTTTTCTTTTTTTTTTTTTTTTTTTAGTTTTTGGGCCACACCCGGTGATGCTCAGGGGTTACTCCTGGCTATTCGCTCAGAAGTCACTCCTGGCAGGCACGGGGGACCATATGGGGATTGAACCACGGTCCGTCCTAGGTTAGCGCAGGCACCTTACCTCCAGCACCACTGCCCGGCCCCCAGGTTGGGTTTCTTAAATGATCACTCCTCAATTTTACTTGATTTTTATTTTTATCCTTGATCCAAACTTCCTGATGGACTAAGAGCTTTCCCCCATGCCTTCATCCAGAACCCCTCCTCTACTCCATGGAGTTTTATGCAAAGAAATAACCCAGGACAAGAAGGAGGACAAGAAGCATGCACATCACTTCCACTCTTATTGCACTGGCAACAGCTCAAGCAAAGGCCACAGATAACACTATGGTAAAGAAGAAAACACAGTCATTGGGAGGTGCTAGCAGTTTCTATCATAGGGTTGGCAACTTTTTTTGTTGTTTTTTTTTTTTTTTGACAAAAAACATAGATAATGTTGACTGTGAAAAGAAAGAAGTCAGTAAGAGGCCTCCAGAGTTCTATTACCACTAAGCAAAAACAAAGACTCTATCCTAACCCTGATTGCTACCAGAGCACAATGGTTCTTCTGGGTTCCACTAGCCTAGGATATTTATTCAAGAGTGAATTCAAGAGTGAAAAGCATCAAAGGCTTCCTAACCTCTGAACTAATAGCTTTCTGACATTATTCCAAACTGGAAGCAAGAAGATCCTGTTCTGATCTCCTTCAATAGTTGACATTGGGAGGAAAGGTTCATAATACCATATAACTATAATCTTCATTTATCTATTTAGCATTCTGATGGCTAGGTTTATACCAGACTTTTCTAAATATGCGTGTGTGCACATTTTGGAACGATCACACATCACTATCATTGCTGACACCCACCAAATGATTACTGTGTTCCCTGAAAAGTTCTAAGAGCTAAGATCATTATAGAATTTATTTACAAGAGCCTTATAAGTAAGTATAGTTATAATCCTCATTTTATGTAACCTCAGCTAAGTTGTCTTTGCTAAGATATCTGTGCCAGGAAGAATAGAGGGCTCTTATGAAGCAACAGAGTGTAGATATATCCACTTTGGCCTCTCCATATTACCCCTCTCTGCCAGAGGACCAGCATGCCTCAACTTTCTTTCTTTCCCTCTCTGCAAAGCTGTGGGGGCCAGACTCCCCCACCCTCCATGTTCCTGTGGGACAGCTGGGCTTCCCTCCTCCTGGAGACTCATGAGCATCTCTGCCTCTGGCAAGCAGGCCCTTTAAGCCTGTCTTTATGTCCTTATCAGTGCTCCACGGCAGGCCCAGGTGCCAGGCCTCGTTCACTCAATTACCGTCTTCGCAGGACACAATGCGCTCTTCTGAAAGCCTATGCTGGGCGCAGAGCGAGACACTTTCATGGCAAGGGTTCAGAGCTCAATCCTCTTTTGATATCGTCAGAACTCCCTGCCAAGCTGACACAGTATGTTAGAGGGAAGAGAGCTTGCCGGCGCAGAAAGCCGAAATTAAATTAAACAGGATATTAATACCTAGCAGTTAAGGAAATGATATTTCCTCTTTTTGATTCCTCTCTTGTGCTCAGTGCTGCAGCCAAAACACGCATCCAGCTTGGCTGAAGCAAGGGGCCCCCAGGTTTCAGAAAGCAACTCGCCAAACTGATTCATCCCCAAGAAGTTTCCAAGATATTCCTCCCTTATGCCCAGTCAGACCTCCCAAACTGGGAACTTCCAGAAGCTTTTATTCTATTGAAAGGCATTCTATGGAATCCCTTTGAATGAGAAGGAAGTTGAACTGTAGAACTAGTGTCCCTTGTGGAATCCTCATTTATTTTCTAATTTTTTTAAATGAGGATCACATTCATTTTCTTTTAAAAGATAATTTTTTGAGGTTTTGGGGCTACATCCAACAGCCTGAGGATTTTCCTATAGGTGCTTAGGGGACAATGTGGTGCTGGAGATCAAACCAGGTTAAGGCTCTAGCTGTGCTATCTCTCTGGCTCCTACTTTTCTTTTTTTGAGGGGGGGGTCACACCCGGCAGTGCTCAGGGGTTACTCCTGGCTCCATGCTCAGATATTGCTCCTGGCAGGCACGGGAGGCCATATGGGGCACCGGGATTCAAACCAATGACCTTTTGCATGAAAGGAAAACACCTTACCTCCATACTATCTCCCAGGCCCCAGGCTCCTACTTTTCTAATACAAACTGTGTTGATGTTTATCTACAATACTCCCTTTTCCCTTTTCCTGAGTCCACAAATGTAGAAAACTTCTCTCTCAAATTCTGAGTCACAGATCATCTAGGTCTAGGTAGGCTATTGGGGTTCTTCGGTTGTTCAATCTTGATCAAATGGTGCTTACTCAACGTATTGTGTAGACTGGACTTGAGGGAATTCTCTTACATAACTCTCACTAGGGTGATTACTTCCCCTCACATTCCAAAGATGATGTGGACAACTTGGTTTCTGGCAGCATTAGAAGAGTCAAAAGATCAAAGATTCCCAATTAGCAGATAAATGAATGTATGAACAAAGCATGGTATGAACACATGATGGGATCTTAGTCAGCCTTCTAAAAGGAGGGACATTCCATCTGCCATGTGTTTCCATGAAGATTAACCTTGAAGACATGATCCTAATGATGTAAATCAAGATGAGCACTGTTAGATTCTTTTTCTCTGAGATGCCAGAGCAATCCCATAGAGACAGAAGCAGCATGATGGTACCCAAGGTTAATAGGAGGATGGTTGGGAGTATGTGATGAATCATTTATAAAAATATTAGTGGTAATGAGTAAACAATGCCATTGGTGGTTGGACATATCCATGATACTTATCATTTAAAATGATAAGCCTATTCATTTATGTTATATAAATTTTATGTTTAAAAACTATCCAAATAGTGGAAACATTCAGATTCAGAAAATTGGAATGACGTGTCCAAAGGCAGTATCAATAACTAACAAAGCTATTTCAAGATCATTTCTGCTGGAAATACCAAGGGTCTTCTTGCTCAGGAGCACTGTTGTTCTGAGTGCAAGTAGGCACCTTCTCTACAAATCTCTCTTCTGCTAAAGGCCTGCCAATGGGTTCCTGTTCCCCTGCTGAAATTATAATCTAAGTGAAAATTATAACAAGGTGGACAATAACAAGGAATACATTATGACAGTGGATTGAAATATAGACAAGTATTAAGAATGTGTGCAAGGATGGGGCCCGGGAAATAGCATGGAGGTAAGGCGTTTGCCTTTCATGCAAAAGGTCACTGGTTCGAATCCCGGTGCCCCATATGGTCCCCCGTGCCTGCCAGGAGCAATTTCTGAGCATGGAGCCAGGAGTAACCCCTGAGCACTGCCAGGTGTGACCCCCCCCCCAAAAAAAAGAATGTATGCAAGGAGTCAGACTTCTGAGACCATGGTTCCACTACACAATGTATCCAAAAAGGCAAATCTGTTAAACAATGTAAAGCAGGGAGTGATTGTCCGGCATGTGTGTGTGTGCAGGAGGGGGCGGGAGAGAGATGGGATTAATGGAGGTAGGAATTAACAGTCAAGGTACAAAGGGATTGCTGCAGAGTGAAAAGACTTGTTCCAGGGATGGAGAGTGATGGCCACACAAGGTGACCTGTTCCTGGGAAGGCACTGAGTTCCTACCTGAAAGGGTGAATGAATTCCCTAATGGGAAGAATGGGCTTTGGAAAAATTCATTCTCAGCAATACAGACCAAGTTATGACAGCTTCCATGACCCTACGAATGCTTCTGTTAATTGCTTTCTCCTCCAGTTTTGCTCCTATGGCCTCTACTTAGAGCACACTGGCCTCCTCCCACTACCACTTGCCAGTTTCCACCTGCAGCCTGTGTTCTGGCAACCCAGGGCTTTGAACAACTGCTCCCAGTGCCCCCTAGAATCTGGCTTTCGCCACATGCCCCAGGGATCCCCCTCGCTCTACCCAGAACTCTGCTCAACTGTTGCCACATCATAAGGCCTTTTCCTAACTTCCTGTTTAACACCACTCTCTCAATTTTGGCCCTTTCACCTGCCTCAGTTTCCTTCTTAGCACACCTCCTCCTGACTTAATCTTAGGCCTTTGTTTCTTCTTCTATAGCAATGTCCACCCTTAGCAGGAATTAGTATCTGTTCACTACAGCATCCCATGCCTCAGACAGTGTCTCATCCACATAGAGGGACTATACAAGGATGCTAATTAAGTAGATCAAGTGCAAATGAAGACAGTAGGGGGATTCTCTGCAGCATATTGTGAGAACAAATGCTGTTTTGTGTTCCCTGTTTTCTAATCAGGTGTAGGGTGTGTTTCCAATCACCATGTATCAACAGTTTCAGGAGTCTCATGGACATTATTAACTTCCCAGAGAGGGGGTTCTTTTGATGGACCTAAAACATTTCTTGTCTTGACTCTTCATCACTCAGATTCACCTAGAGCAGAGTCACAATAGTCAGACCTTGATCAGAAGGTCCAATTCACCCAAGGCTCACTCCTGTTCTGGAGGAGCTTACCAAGAGTACCATGGGCCATGAGAGGGAACCATTGTACTCCAGGAATGTTGCCTGTCCTACTGGATGACTTGAGAAAGAAAATTAGTAAAGCCCATTTCACACACACACACACACACACACACACACACACACACACACACACACGCACACACACACACACACTCACCTGTGTCTCCTGAGCAAACCATGCCCAGATACAGGAGGAAGAC
>PVKC010054058.1:0-10026 GCA_004027635.1 Crocidura indochinensis | reverse complement strand
GAAAGGAGGAAAGAAAGAAAGAAATTGAGGCCCAAGTTCAAAAGACTGAGTGAGAGCTAAAGTCAGACACAGGTCTATAGATGCTCTCTTTCCAGGTTCTGCCAAGCTATTGGCGCTCATGCTACATGCCTGCACTAATAACTATTATTATTATATTATTAGGTATTGAAGAAAATAAATGAATTCTAGCCTTGGTTTCCATATTAACTGTCAGCCTGACAATGGACAGCTATTTAAGCAGTTGAGGCCTAAGCTCAACCTCCCTAACTGATTCCAGTAAAATATAGAATCTAGCATCTAGCCTTATTGCCCTGCGTATCACTGCCCTAATGAAAATGTGTCACATAATGAGCACTGAATAAGCATTAGGACCTGGCAAAGCTGGATTTACTAACTGCTTGTTCCTATTCTCTCATTCTCCCTGGTAATAATAGTTTTCTTATTTTCAGTTTTATAGAATTGCTGGAGAAATCATTATTCCAAGCCCAGTGCCTAATATGCAGCAGTTGTACATAGCATTATATCTCTTTCACCACGGTAAGTGACATTCAAATGATTAACCTTAGCTTCAAAACATGCATCCATCCTTTTCCTCTTCTCTGACAAATAACATCATTGTCTTCACAAAGTTCTGACTTAAATGAAATTACACTCATTCGCTCTAGAACCCTCATCTCTAAATTTGTTTTCTCAACCAGTGATCAACACAGAACTAGAACTCAGTAAGAATTTGAGCAATGAAGAATAAGTCTTGAGATTACTAGAGCAAGAGAAAATACATACAAGGAGACCATGTTCACAGCAAAATGGAAACTGCTGAGTATTTCTTGGATCTGCAGCCATAAGATCTTACCAAGAGCTTCCAGCACAAACTCAAGTAGAGAATAAGATGTGATCTAGTTGACCAAGAAGGAAATGGCAAATATAAAATCACATGTGCCTAGGGTCATGTATAAAGAATACATATATGAACACAAGACTATGTGTCAACAACACATCTAGAAGCTTTATTGGCAAGCACAAATGTGAGGCCAAGTAATCCTTTCCTTGCTAAAAGAAAAAATAAACCTTCACACTGGGAGCCAAGTCATGGTACAGAGATTAAGGTGCTCCATGCAGTCCCTCAAGTATTATGGGATACAGCAATAGAGAGAGGCTGATATCAGCAGTTTGATTAAGTAAATCTTCAGCACCCCAGATCTCAAACCTGCATATTAAACCACTTCTGATTAGCCAAGATCAATGAAAGGATCCTCTGAGCACTACTTGTGAGGATCTCCACTCCAGAAAATAAATGACAATACTAAACTTACTTGAGATACAGTTTGTTCTCTAATATTATGGAAATAACTAAGTACAGGAAACTTTTTATTTTGTTTTCCACACCCGGTGATGCTCAGGGGTTACTACTGGCTATGAGCTCAGAAATCGCTCCTGGTTTGGGGAAAAATATGGAACACCGGGGGATCAAACCATGGTCTGTCCTGGATCAGCCACGTGCAAGGCAAATGCCCTATCGCTGCACCATTGCTCTGGCCCCACTAAGCAGAAGCTTTTTAAACTGGTGGTTCTATAAAGTTATGAAAAAATATGGCAAATAACTAGCCAATAATTGTGTATATTCTTTGTTGTAAAAGCATAAGCAATCAAAAATGAAGTCACGGGAAAACTGGAGCTAAAATCATGACAATTTGGAATCTGATGCAGTAGGACTAGGTTCTAATATCAAAATATTAAAAAAAAACTTAATCTCCCAAAAGTTTTACACCACCCTGTGTGATGCTAGATGCATGAATATTCCTGTATACTCTATAAACATGTCCTGTGTTCTGTCTTGGCCTGACTGTTATAGACCTGTCTTTTGTGTTCTTTTTCATCTCCATAATATACAGACAAGGCATCAATTTCATTTCATGAAAAAAAATAGATGTTCACATAAGCCAAGATTTGTTTACAATTATAGGATAAATGGTAACACTTTGATACGAATTCAGCTTCGTTTTCTTTGGGGGGGTGGGGGGCCACACCTGGTGATGCTCAGGGGTTACTTTTTGCTATGCACTCAGAAATCACTCCTGGCTTGGGGGACCATATGGGACACTGGGGATCAAACCCGCATCTGTCCTGGGTCAGCTGTATGCAAGGCAAACACCCTACCACTGCGCCACTGCGCCACTGCTCTGGCCCCATGAATTCAGTTTCTTAATCCTTAATACTAAGTTAATATTGGCTGGAAGGGAACACCTGATCAATCTCTAGTATATTCCTACTGGAAGAAGTAATTTTTAAATTTGAATATTTTTCATCAAGACAATTTGATTTACAAGTTAAGCTATTTAAAGGAGTTGGATAAATATGATAAATAAAATCAGATAACTTCCTCTGTGTAATTAGCAGAAGTTTTATTAAGTTTAGAAGAGAGATTTCATTTGTCTTATTTCCCAGATGAAAATTGCTTATCAAGGAAAACTTATCAACTAATATTACAAACTATCATTTTGAAAAATATTGGCGAGATAAAATATCTCTTATGCCTGCTTGAGAAATATGATTCCATGGGGAGCAAATGACAGAAATGCCTAGCTTTTGTTTCAAAGATGTGAAATGCAATTTCAAGCAAGATGATATGCTTGAGGGAAGGATCACATTGTCTTTTCTTAATAGATAAAACAATATAAGGATTTGGGCTTTTTTCCTGACCTTCCATTAAAAATTGTCAGTCTTTTTGATGGCCATGATGAGAGGGTACGGGTCTTGAAAGCAGCTTTCATTTTGTTTTATTTTTAATATTAGAGAATATAATGTGTTGATAGGTATATGGGGAAAAGAGGAACCACAGTGGTGTAAGTAGAAATTTATACAACCTCTTCAGAGAGTAAGTTGGAGATTTCTAATTGAATTTCACTTTTTGATGGGTAGCCTAGAGGAATTCTTACAAATGTTCACAAGGAGACCTGCGTGAGTATGTTCATTACACATATTATATTTAAGACAGCAGTCAAATTGGAAAGAATTGAATTTTCCATGATTAGAGAAAAGAAAAAAATAATTAAATTTACTCCTAAATGCTAGCTTCTGTGGATTTAGAAATTGGCGAGGTACATGTATTCATGTAATATCAAAAATATATCAGCAAATAGTAAATTGCATCTAGCAACATGCTATTTATTTCATTTTTATCATGCAGAATGCACATAGTGTTTTCCACAGATATTTATATGTAGTCAAAGTATAAGAGCATTCTTCATTTTAAGAAATAAAAATATGGGCAGGAGAGATAGCATAGAGGTAAGGCATTTGCCTTGCATGCAGAAGGTCATTAATTCAAATCCCTGCATTCCATATGGCTCCCTGAGTCTACCAGGAGTGATTTCTAAGCATAGATCCAGGAGTAAACCCTGAGTGCTGCCAGGTGTGATCCAGAAACCGATATATATATATGTATATATATATATGTATATATATATATACATATATCGGTTTCTGGATCATATATATATATATATGCCTTATTTTACATATGCTTACTAATTTAAATAGGTTAAATACAAGGAAAAAGAGGGCAGAATGGAAAAATAGCATCAACTTCATGAAAAATGTTTGTTTTGTAAATCATAGCACCTCAATAAGTATAAAAAAGAAAACAATGATTTCTAGAAATTATAGAAATAGTGCAGGGGTTAAAGCACTGCTAGGATTGTATGTGAATGGCCCCAGTTTAATCCCTGGTTCCCTAAGTACTCTAAAGAGCAATCTCTGAAAATTTATTTATTTTTCTCTTTTTTTTTTTTTTTTTTTTTTTGGTTTTGGGGCCATACCCAACAGTGCTCAGAGTTTACTCCTGGCTGTCTGCTCAGAAATAGCTCCTGTCAGGCATGGGGGACCATATGGGACACAAGATTCGAACCAACCACCTTTGGTCTTGGATCGGCTGCTTGCAAGGCAAAAGGCCTCTGTGCTATCTCTCTGGGCCCGACATTTTATTTCTTAAAGAAAAATTATTTCAAATTAATTTTTTCTTTAAGGGGCTGGAGCAGTAGCGCAAGCTGTAGGGCATTTGCCTTGCATGCCCTAATCTAGGACAGATGGTGGTTCGATCCATAGTGACCCATATGGTCCCAAAAGCCAGGAGTGATTTCTGAGCACATAGCCGGGAGTGACCCTTGAGAGTCAACCGGTGTAACCCAAAAAGAAAAATTATTTTGATATAAATGAAAGACAACAGGGTAAAATGGTAATTCAATACTTTCTGGATGAATTATGCATGCCTTCTTTTATTTGACTATGTGTTTGAGTCAATATTATATTTATTTTTAGGGAGACACACTTGGTAGCACCAAATGTGGTGCTGAGAACTTAAACCTGGATTGCAACATATGAGAGAAGCCCAACACTTCCTCTACTAATTTTCTGACTTTAAATTAATGTCTTTAATAATAAAATAAAGCAAAAGAAAAATATTTTTGATATTTAATTTTTTAAGATAACTAACCTGGTGGTTTATGAGCAGTCAAAATGATTTTTGTTTGTTTGTTTGGGAGCCACATCTGATAGTACACAGGAGTTTCTCATGGCTCTGCGCTCAGGAATCACTTCTGGCAGACTTGGGGATACCAGGGATTAAACCCCCAATTGGCTAAGTGCAAGGCAAATGCCCTCCAGCTATGCTGTCTCTCTGGCCCCAGTTACAATAATTTCTAAAAAGATAAAATCCTCCGCTCTTATTGTAATCAAATTGATTTGTTACATAAGTGGAACAGAATTTAAATAAAAATTACAAGAGTCAAACCTCTATTTAAGAGGTGACAAAATGAAAATATTAGATAGAAAAATGTAGTCAGGTTGACATTTAAACATTTAAAATAATAATAGAATTTAGTGAACTATTTAGAAATTATTCTGAGATAGGTTTTGACTGATGCAACAATATATTGATCAAAAATAAAGTTTCTGTATATCAGTTGGTGATTTTCTTCATATCCCATATACCTGCATAGTTTGTTGTGAATAGCAAACCTGACAAGAGTATAAGAATGAATTCTTTCATCCAGGGATGTGTTTTCTTATTTAGTGTGAAGTTAGCCCACACTGTGGGCTTGTCTCCACTCACCTCAGCAATTTCATGTTTATGTGGATGTGAGTTGAAGTTAGAGTATGAAGGACATCATTGGGAGCTTAAAAAACAGAAGATCAATAATGTTTAGGCTGTCAGCCATTGTTAAATCTGTACCTTCCCAAGCACACTGCAGTATGGAGCGAACTTGCAATTACAATTCCTCATAGCCCTACAAACTTCCTCTGACATCTACATGATTATTTCTTAGGCAGCTATAACTTTAAGCAATTCTCTAAGCTTCAAACTGCACGAATCAGCAACTTAGATTCCAGATTCAAAGTGTCAGCAAATCATCTTTTAAAAGTAGATATTTCCTGGAGCACTTGGTTCAAAGGAAGCCATGCAGTTCCCTAGAAGCATCTCAGAAAGGCGTGGCTTTCTTTTCCAAACTTTGGACTCTCTGCTTTGCTAAGTGTTGTGTTTACAATCCTTAGTGTTAACAGGAAAAATAGTCAAAGAAATTACTGATGTGTCTCTTTTAGAGAAAAGATGAATGTACAAGATTCTTAAAAATTCAAATATTTACTTAAAAATTAGATTTCACTTTAGAAAGATCTGTTTTAGTGAAAAAGGTTATGGAATTTGAGTATGACTTCCTAAGAAAGGTCTATCTGAATTTAGACTTCCCTTTATACCCTAAATTTACTCAGTTCAGTGATCTTTCCTAAACTGATAATCTTATTAATTTCATAAACCAATAACCTTAAAATATCTATAATAATAGAAGTTTGAGAGGTAGAAGGATTAAGACATTTACCTTGTATGTGGTAAAACCCTGAATACAGCCAAGATTATCCCGAGCACTACGGAGTATAACTCAAACTCAAAACATCTACAAGAATGGGATATGCAATCCTTCTATATTTAGCAGATTAGCTTTTCACAGACAACCTCTTAAAAATGACGAGTAGAAAATTTGAATGGAATATTTAAAAATAACAATTTAAAATCTTGATGTATGAAGAAGACAGTGAGCACAACAGTGTCAAAGATGGAAATTAAGTGTGAAGGTAATCCTGCAATCAGAGATCGTAGAAAGGTGAAACATCCTAACACTGGGAAGGAGAAATTGTGGGTTCCCCTGTGATGCTGTTTCTGAACTACTTAGAAGACTCAACCCCATAGAGCAATTGTTCTGGGGTACCCCATAAAGCAACTGTTATGGAGGTTCTTCTTGAGGTGAGAGCTTTGGAGAGACACCACTCTAAAGATGGGGAAGGACAGCACAAAGAAGGGCACTATCCTCCCTATTATCATTGGTAACTATCAGGCTTGACTTTGCTCCATTCCTTGTCCCTCACAGAGGTCTCTGGTTAAAGGAGAGATTACTGATCTATGCTGTGTTGCTCCTTATGCTTATTGTTGTTTATGCTTATCTTTTCCCTTGTAACAGATTCATTTCTATTTCCACTGACTATACTTCTGCAATGACTTGTCACCTTGCATGTATACCAGTTCCTTTTGCAATATATAAGCACTGTTGGAATGGAACAAACTGTGTCTGGTCATAATCCTGGGACCCATTTTCCTTGATCATTAGCTGGATAAGAGGCTATGTCCTCAGTCCTGGACAGGAGGAGGAATTTGAACTTTACTGGTCAACAGGGTCCCCCACATTGAGGAAGTATGGAGATGATTATGAAACAAAAGGAGGATGTGCAGGCAGTTCTAACATTGGAGGAGAATGTGAAAGTGATTGTGACATGGTAAAAGACAAGTGAACTTTGAACTGTTAGTCAATAAATGGAATAGCAGATCCCAGTTGGAACATAATGAGACCATATGGCAAGTATGAACATTAAAGTTGTAGCTGAGAGGAGAAAGCTGAATGTGAGATGTTATTAAGAAATTGAAAAAAAAAAGAAATTGGAGGAAAAAAGTTTGTTTAATAGGCCACCAATGATAAAAAGCCTAGTTCAAAATTTAAGGTGGTGTATCCTTAACTCAGCAGAATGCTAAAAGAAAAATTAGTTATATTTACAAGAAGATAACATCTTTGAGCCACTGAATTCTCTGTATTAATTCACACATTATATCAAGTGTTTTATAAAAAATTTAAATTGTGCCACTCAACATACCAAGGATCCAGACTAAGTATGTCATAAAGCAATAAATAATATGATTTAAAAAAGTAAATACAGAGGAGCCAGAGAGATAGCATGGAGGTAGGGCATTTGCTTTGCATGCAGAAGGACGGTGGTTTGAATCCCGGCATCCCATATGGTCCCCTGAGCCTGCCAGGAGCAATTTCTGAGCATAGTGCCAGGAGAAACCCCTGAGCACTGCCAACTATGAGCCAAAACCCTAAATAAATAAATAAATAAATAGATTCAAGATTTGAACTTGAAAATTAAACAGAAATTTTCAATTCGCCATTAGTCTAAAAGGTTAGAAAACTTAAAAAGAAACATCAGGAGCTAGAACATATTAAAAATATTTAAAGCACATATTTATTTTTGCAGATTCACCTGTACCTCGAACTGAGAAGTGAATTGTTTTCTTTTCTATTTTATTTCTCTATTTTCTCTCTTTCCTCTATATTCTCTAAATAAGATATTTACTTCAAAAATTTTAAATACGGCGGCCGGCGTGGTGGCACTAGAGGTAAGGTGCCTGCCTTGCCCGCGCTAGCCTAGGACGGACCGCAGTTCTATCCCCCAGCTTCCCATATGGTCCCCCAAGTCAGGAGCAACTTCTGAGTACATAGCCAGGAGTAACCCCGAAGCGTCACCCGGTGTGGTCCAAAAACAAACAAAAAAATTAAATATTTAAATTAAACCATAAGGGGCCCAGGAGATAGCATGGAGGTAAGGCGTTTGCCTTTCATGCAAAAGGTCATCGGTTCGAATCCCGATGCCCCATATGTTCCCCTGTGCCTACCAGGAGCAATTTCTGAGCATAAAGTCAGTAGTAACCCCTGAGCACTGCCAGGTGTGACCCTCCCCCCCAAAATAAAAAATAAATAAATTAAACCATAAAACTGCAAAAATTAGATATCTAGAATTAGAGTTAAAAACTATGCAGAGAATTTTTAGATTGTAGATGGGTCATTATAAGAATCTAAAGAATAGCAATAATTGTAAAAGGATAAAACAATAAATATAGGATTCCATGAGCAGGTATAGCATCTGTGCTAGAATCCCCCTAAATAATTTAAAGCAAAGATTGTGAAAACAACATTTAGAATTGCATTGTTTGTTTATGTTTGATTTTTGTTTTGGTGCCACACCCGGTGACACTCGGGAACTACTCCTAGGTATGCACTCAGAAATCGCTCAAGCTTGAGTGACCATATGGAACGCTGGGGGATAAAACTGCAGTCCATCCTAGGCTAGCACAGGCAAGGCAAATGCCTTACCCCTTGTGCCACCACTCTGGCCCCTTTAGTAGGATATTTTTTTGGGGGGGTCACACCTGGCACCACTTAGGGGTTACTCCTGACTCTATGCTCAGAAATCGACCCTGGCAGGCACTGGGGATATGGGATGCCGGGATTCGAACCACTGTCCTTCTGCATGAAAGGCAAACCCCTTAATCCATGCTATGTCTCCGGCCCCTAGAAGGGTATTTTAAGAGAATACTCAAAGTCAGTAAATAGACAGAAAGCTAAATGCAAGCATTTCTACTTTTTAACCTATAGGAATTTGCAAAAAACCATACCTTGTGACATCCTAGCAAAAATGTTGAAATTCAAGGTAAAAAAAGACAAATAATATCACTTCCAAGCAATATCATTAAGGAAGTGATGAAGGTATGAGAGAAATAAAGTTTTCCACAGAAACAACAGCTATTAAGAAACAATGGAAAGTGTACAAAGTGGTGACGAAGTCACCAGTGAACAAGTGTCTTCTGGACCATGAAACCATGCTGCCAAAATAAAGAAAACAAAAATATCGTATTTTCGGAAAAATAGGAACAATTCATCATAAACAAATCTATAGCAAGACAAATAAAGTTCTTCTGATGAGAAGACAAGTAAACTACTTGACATAGAATATTACACAGAAGAATTAAAGAACATTTTTAAAGATAGAATACACTGACAAAAATTGATCATATAGTTCCTATAAGGCAGTCATTTCATTATAGATTTTAGGAAAGAAAGAAGAAGGGAAAGGAATGAGGAAGAGAGGAAAGGAAGAATGAGGAAGAAAAATTAGGGATATAGGGAAGATGGGAGGGGAAAGAATGGAATTCAGGGAGACATGGAAGAAAGAAAAAAGAAAAGAAAAGCAGAGGGAGGAAGGAAAGTCAGAGGGAGAAATTTGGATTCATTTAAAAATTAAAAGGTCCTACTGGGGGAACTGTGAACTGTGGGGACTCTCTTTCTCTGCTGTTTTCTTTGCTGAATTCTTGGAGCTCCCCCCAAAGAACAGAGCCCTGACAAGTGAATGCAGAGGTCGCTGCAAGTTGGGGTTGCCAGCTGACTAATCAGTGAGTAAGAACCGGCTGGCTAAGGAGACTCCCAATTGGAGAGCTGTTTGCTCCTCCTACTGGAGACTCCGCCCTACTGCGTCCTACTGGGGGAACTGTGAACTGTGGGGACTCTCTTTCTCTGCTGTTTTCTTTGCTGAATTCTTGAATTCAGCTGATTTCCGGAAGCCCCATAAAAGCGCGGCAGCTCCGCTTCGCTTCGCGGCCGCGCACTCTTTCTAACCAATAAACCCCATCACAACACACAGGAAAAACCACACTACTGGCGTGACAATGTGGAAAGCTCGTAGGCAAACACTATGCACTGAGAATGAGGATGATGCTTTGGATGATCTTAAAAATTCCAACCCTCTGCTTAATATTTCAGATAAGGAACTTAAAATGGAATTATGGAGTATGTTTGTAAAACTCCAAGAAAGCATAGATCGATCAGAACTGAACACAAAGACAGAACTCAAAAAACTCCAAGAAAGCAT
>PVKC010054057.1:0-10053 GCA_004027635.1 Crocidura indochinensis | reverse complement strand
ATTGGCCCATCTGCTGAGCTATTGCTCTGATCTTAAGATAAAATACCGTTTTTATTGTACATTGCATGTTTTTTTACTTTTATAAGGTCAAAGATGCAAAGAAAGAGGACATGGTGAAATTACAGTGGGAAGACAATCACCCATAAACAGAATTCTCAGAAGAAATCCCCTTGCTGACATCTTAATTTTGAACAGTCAGCCAAAAAACATTAAGAAAAATAAAACAAAACACATGCACAATTACTTTGTCCCACAAGTCCCCAGATTGTAATACATTATAACATTTCTTAGCAGTAGAAAAAGCAATTGAAGGCATAGTATTTTTTTTACAGTTCCATGCACATGCATAATTAATTTAAGTTAACCTTAAAAGTTTAAGTGAGTTTTTTTTTTAAGAATTAGAGTCAAAGGAGCACAGCAAAACCGGTGTTAAAATGCCAATTGTTATTTGCATAGGCCCAGAAAAATATGGGGAACATGAAAAGGAAAAGCCGTGACCTAAATACAAGGAGACCTTACCCCTGAAGTTTTAGGCATAAGACCAACTCTAGGCTCCAGGCATATTAGATTGTTCAACCCAAGTCATTGTGTGTAGTGCCAATACACTTTTATTTTTCACATAGTCGCTGTTGTTGGCATCAGGTTTTCTGTATTAAAGATCCTGGAGCCTGCATATCCTACATCAGGATGATGTGGAGAGTCCTCTAGTTTCACCTCACAATTAGAGGTCAATGCAGAGAGCCCTGTCCTGAAAGCAGGTCGTTGTTATTAAGCTTTCTGGGTGTTAAGGGAAGTCTCTTTTGAGTAGGTCGATGCCAGAGCATACTATTGCTTTAAAAAAAATCTTAAAATAACTGAAATTAAATTGATACAAAATAAAACTGTATTAATCTGAAATGAATAACTAAGCAATTATAGTTGAAATTTTATTATTTTCCTCATTAATGAGTTGGACTGTAGATATAAAATTAATATTTTCTAACACCACATTTTGAAGGAGCTTTTCTTTTTATACTTTGTATTTCTTCCTGATTTATCAAAGATTAATTGATCATACATTTGAGGGCCTGTCTCAGGATATTCAAGTTTATTTGATTGATCAGATAGACTCTCTTTATTCCTATACCATGCAGTTCTAATTACTACCACTTTAAATTACAATTAGAAGATGGAGAAAGTTATGCCTCTCATTTTCTTTTATCCTAGAATTGCTTTAACTATTTGTGTGGAAGTTTATTGTTCATATATGTTTCAGGAATGTTTGACCTATTCCTTTGAAAAACAATAGGGATATTCCTTTGAAAAGTAACATGGATATTACATTAAGGATTATATTAAATCTGTAGAGTGCTTTGGGGGAGTATTGCTATTTTAATGATGCTTCTCCTCCTATACATCAATAAGGGATGTATTTTCATTTTTTATCCTCTTTTATTTCTAGAAGCAGTATTCTATAGCTTTCTTTGTATAGGTCTATGAACACATACCTCAATTCAAAGTAAAATGTAATAAATATTGAGCCTAAAACATATGGTATATAGAGCAAAATCTCGGAAAAACATTCCAAGACATTGAAGCTAAAAACATTTTGAAGGATCAAACAGCACTGAACAAGCAAATGATAATAAAGATAAATAACTGGAAGTACATTAAACTAAGAAACTTCTGCACCTCATAGAATATGATGACCAGGATACAAAGACTGAATAGGAATGAGAAAAATGTTTCACTATATATGTGTGTGTACATATATATATATGGTAGGTAATTAATAGCTAAGACATATTAATAATCACTGGTAAAGTTGAACAAGAAAAAATCTAGTTCATCAAAAATGAGAGAAGATATGAGCAGAAACTATGCAAAGATTAAATAGAGGTGGTCATAAGACTTATACCCAAGAGTACACAGAGGTTAATCCTGGCTCTTCACTCAGAAATTACTCCTGGGAGGCTTTAGGAACCATATGGTATGCCAGGGATCAAACTCAGGTCAGCTGTGTGCAAGGCAAATACCCTACCTGCTGTGCTATCACTCCGGCCTTAAATTTTCTTACATGTGCATGGATATGGAGAGTATTAATGCTGAGTGAAATGAGTCAGAGAGAAGGATAGACATAGAACGATCATGAGATTTTGTGAAAATGTATGGAAAAAAAGGACAGTATATTAATGATATCCCAAGACAATAGAAAGTAAGTCCAGTAAAGAGGAGGGCCCATAGGGTTCATTTAGCAAGCTTGCCATAAATAGCAAGTACAGTTAAGGGCAAAGAAGAGATTACTATGACAATGATTGTTGGAAATGATTACTATGGTCAAAAACTAAATTCTAAAAGGATATAAATTTATATATAATAATTCCTCTTGAGTGATAATCACGGTGCTTAAAAGAGATAAAGAAAGAAAGAGAGAGGGAGGAAGGGATGAAGGGAGGAATGGAGGGAAAGAGGGTAAGAAAGTATGTCAGAGAAGATGAGGAGGGAAAGTGGAGACATTGGTGGCACAAAATGTGCACTGGTCTCAGTAAAACAAATGTGTACTGGTGAAAGGATGGGTGTTGAAGAGATGTATGTTGGACAGTGTATGACTAAACCTCAGTTTTGAACAATTTTGTAACTGTGTATTCAAGATGGTTCAGGGGCAGGAGTGGTAGCGCTGCGCGGCATCCTATATGGTCCCGGGAGCCTGCCAGAAGCGATTTCTGAGCTAAGAATAATCCCTGAGCGCCGCCATGAGGGATCCATAAACCAAAAATAAATAAATAAATAAATAAATAAATAAATAAATAAATAAATAAATACAAATCAAGGTGGTTCAATTAAAATTTTATAAAAAATAAAAAGAATAAAAATGTAAGAAGGCTTAAAAAACACAAAAATAAAATTCACCATTTGACCAATTTGATATTTATATTATATCCACCTAACAATAGTTAAGATGTTCTTTTAAATTTTTTATTTCATTTTTTATATTGTCGTTGAGAAATTACAGATATTCACGATTATTTTTCATGCATACAGTATTTCAGCACCAATGTCAAACTTCCTTCCACTGATGCATCCCCCATCATTCTCCCACTCATTTGCCTCCCACCCTTCTAATAGTGCTCCATTTAGAATTTTATGGCTAAGACGGCCTTTTTTTAGTATACAATTTTTTTGCTGTGATTTATAGTACAGTTTCATCCAAATCTTTCCTGCAACACTATCCTCAATAACCAAAATCGGGAAACAACCCAAAAGAAGCAACGTTTTTTTAAATATATGCAAAACATTTAATACTTTATATCATATTTATAAACCATAAAACAACTTAATAAATTTGACACATTTCAGTAAATACATTATTTTATCTGATCATAATGAAATTAATTTAGAAATTATAATATATATATATATAAATACCTCAGTATTTATAATTTGGTCAATGTACTTATGAAAATACTCACAGATCCTTACTCCCTTCTTCGTTCCTTTCCTCCATCCCTCCCCTCCTTTCTCCTTTCTTCCTTCCCTCCCCCCCTCATTACTTCCCTCCTTCCCTCTTCCTTCCTTTGCTTCCTCCCTTTCTACTTCCTTTCTTACCTCCCCACCCTCCCTCTTCCTTTACTCCTTCCTTCCATTTCTTCTTCCTTCCTTTCATACTTCCTTCCTTCCCTCTTTCTCCTTCCCTCCGTCCCCTCCTTCCTTTCTTCCTTCCCTCCCCCATCCTTCCTTTCCTCCTTCCTTATTTTTCCTTATTTTCTTCATTTGTTCCTTATTTTCATCTTTCTTCCTTCCTTCTTTCTTTCCCTCCACCTCTCTTTTCCTTGCTACCCTTTCTTTCCCTTTTCTTTCCTTCTGCCCTGCCCAGCCTGCCCATTGGGAGTTACTCCTGGTGTTGCCAGGGGAATCATGATTTGCTAGGAAAAAAAAGAAAAAGTAAAAAAGAAAATAACTCACAGGTCTAAAAATACAAAAGGGAAATTAGAAAACACTTTAAATTTAAGAAAATTAAAATCAGACAGAAATACTTTTTAGAAGCAACTGAGTTTGTTCTAAAAGAAATTTATAAATTCAAATGTTTGGAGTTAGTAGATCTATGAGCATTTCATACTTTCATTTAAAATAATATAAGAATAATTAAATACATAAGATAACCATTAAAATAATTGAATCATATGGGAAACTAGTGTAATACTAACCAAACAAAATGGTAGAAGACACAAAGCAAGTTCTTGGAACTATTCAATTAAATTGGTAATTGATTATTAAATATATATATATGTATATTCATTATGGTCCTGGAAATCACACCTAGAATTAATCATTTGTTAATGAAGAGAGGAAAAGTGTATCTAATATTTACAATAAAATTGTTACTATAAATCTTATAATCACTAAAGGTAAGAGCTGAATAAATTAAATAAAAGTCGAATTAAATCTAAATAAGTTAATAAATCTGACAAAAGAAATCATATATTGCTGTCTCATGATCATCAACAAAACTAATTAAGTAAAATTCACCAAACTGACAAAATATGATTAGTTGATGTATTTTGTCTAAGGTCCTGTACTTTAGGTTGGTTTAGCATCTTTAAATCAATCAATATTATTTATTAAATTTAAAAATTGAGAAAATAAAGCACATGAGCATTTGACAATACATATAATTATTTGAGGAAAATAGCGATACATTTTTCTTCAAAACAAAACTTATGCAAACATGGAGCAGAAGAATATTTCTCAAACTAAATAAGATCATACACATAAAACTTTCAAATAGTTTATTTAAAGCTGAAAATGTAATATTTTCCCTTAGTATCATTGCTAAACAAGCATGCTTTCAGCAGAAGGAAATGTTTAGGTAGAGAATGATTTTACACATATGTGAATATGAGTATGTGAGACTTAAAGTTATACAGAAAGGTAGCAACAAAGGTATTAAAGCAACATAATTGGAGCACTGTTCCTCACACAAGCATTGGTAGAGCATAGAAGGTGTTGAAGCTATACAGAGAGTAAGGAAGTACATTGGTAATGTACACAAATTTTTTCTTTCTTTCTTTTTTTTTTTTTAGGGAGGAGAAGGGAGGAGAATGGAGGGGAGGGGAAGAAAAGGAAGGGGAAGGGAAGAGAAGGAAGGGGAGAAAGAAGGGGAGAGAAGGGGAGAGGAGAGGTAGGGTGGAGATGGGAGAGGAGGGGAGAGGAGAAAAAGGGAGAGAAAAAAGGGGAAGAGAGAAGTATGAAGAAGAGGGGAGAGTACGAGAGGGGAGTGAGGTGAGCGCAATATTTTAAAAGAATTTTTTTTTTTTTTGGTTTTTGGACCACACCCAGTGACGCTCAGGGGTTACTCCTGGCTATGCGCTCAGAAGTCGCCCCTGGCTGGCCTGGGGGACCATATGGGGCACGGGGGATCGAACCGCGGTCCGTCCAAGGCTAGTGCGGTAAGGCAGGCACCTTACCTTCAGTGCCACCGCCCGGCCCCTTAAAAGAATTTTTAAAGATATTTTTAAACAATGACTACTCTCATGTTTATTAATATTGTCCTGGAGTTTGAACTTAAATACAAGACTGGAAACTAAAATAAAGAGATAAGTCATAAAACAATTTAAAAGTCATCCAGATTTTTATGAAGACAACATGTTCCTTTACATAGATTATCCTTTCAAAGTAATTAAAATAGAACAAATAAAATTGTAAACAACTTCTATAAATTAATGTTAAAAAATAGGTCATTATATAAAACAAAACAAATTACTAGCTATACAATCCTGAAACAGTTGTAGGCAGAAAATGCTATTAAAATACCCTAAGACTATGAGGTATAAAATCCCTGAACAAATTATATACAAGCCTATAAATTGAAAATTACAAAATATTTCTTATAGAAAGTAAATGATTGAAATGGAGTCAATGATCATAATTTGGAACACATTGTATTAAATATGTTAGTTATTTCTATCTTCAGATTAGAGTTTATATATTTACATGAGAGTAAAATGCTTCAGAAATTTTATCTTCAAACTCTGCACAACATGCATAAAAGCATGTAAAATATACCTAGTAGAAATTGCTGAGCTGATTCTGAAAACTCTAGAAATATCAAGAGTTTGGGAATTCTTTATATCAAGAATATGTTAACAGGTTTTACAGAGTTATAGGTCTTTAATCAAGAAAATATATAGTATATTTTATGGCAGTATCATAAAGATAAACATTTAGATCATTGTAACAGACTATGTAATTCCAATATAGGCTCATATATGTTATATTTAATTATGATTTTGATAATATTTTAAAGGAAACTCAAAGGAGAGAGAAATAAATCTCCAGAGGAGAGTGATAGGGATAATAAATTTAGTACTTAAGTGCTTGCTTACTTTGCATGTAGCTAATCTGGATCCCATCCCTGGCACCTATAGAGCATAGCACTTCAAGTCTTGCCAAGAATTATCCCTGAGTACAGAGGCAGGGGTAAGCTCTGAACACAGATGAGTGTGACCCATTTAAAATAAGTACCTCAATTTTTCTTTAATCCAAATGAAAAATTTAATGTCAATTATTTAACAGATATAAATGTAAGCTCTAGATTTATTTAATATCCAAAAATATAATATGCATTATATATAAACTATTAGGAGAAAACATGCGTTCAAAAAGAGAGATGAAATATTTTTAAATACTTTAGACTATAATAATATATTTTAAACCTCTGAGAGGACATATCTAGACTACATAAGAACACTTACAATCCAATAATAATAATTCAAGGGCCAGAAAATTGTAAAGTGGATAAGGCACTTGTTATGCATGTGACAGACCTTAGTTCTATCCCTGGCACCACAAATGAACATCACACACTACTACAAGTAATTCCTGAACAAAGATTTGGAAATAAACCCCAAGCACTGATGTTTGTGGTACAATCCACTTCTGGGAAAAAATATTTAAAGATTAGTAATATTTTGAACAGATACTTATCTAAATATATATATATACATATATATGTATATGTATAAAGTAAATATGAGAGAATGCTTAACAGAATTTGCCATTGAGAAATCAAATTAAAACCACAGTGATGAGGTTGGTTGATGGGAGCACAGATCCTAGGCAATTGATGGCCCCCTGAGCATGATCAGGTCCTTGGGTGACTAATAAACACCTCCATCTGTACCCCCTGTGATCCCAAGCACTGCAGAGACCAAGCAATGCCATCCTTAGACTCTGGATGGGAGGTTCCTTCTCCTGAATAAAAAGATGAGTAAAACAGGAAAATTCAAATAAGTTATTCATAGTTTGTGTCATCAAAAGGGTAAAACATTAGAATTCCAATGTACTGTTTAGGAAAAACGTTAAACAATGTGACCCAACATGTGGCACACGGGTCCCCCAGCTCACTGGACCCTGTAGTTGTTTCCGAGGGATGGGAGACGAGATGACGCAGCCTGGGGGCGGGACTAGCATTTGGATATCTTTCCTAAGAGGTCCTTCCTCAGAAGCAGCAGAACAAAATCCAAACTTGGCAAAGAGCCACAGTAAACAAAATCATGAGAGACAAAGTGCCGCATTCATTTTGGCTGGGAGTTGCATGCAGCTCTGAGAGCTGCGTGTTCGCCATTCCTGAACTATTGTCTATTTTCATTTTAGCTGAATTTCAAAAGTGAAACTCAGTGAAAAAATTTAATCCAGAAATTCTCCTACTTGTCATTTGCATAGAAGCACATACTCCCACTTTTCATTTTACAGGAATTTAGTAATAAAACAATTGGTATTTATGGAATGCGTGTTACTATGTTTGATGGGTTTTCTTTTCTTATCTTTGAGCCCTTATCACACAGGTGGGAATAGTAGTTAGAAAAGAGGTGAGAGAAATGTTCAATATATTAAAATTTCTTATTGTTTGACAAGTAACTTTAAAATTAACAGAGTGATAAATGTGTATCTAATTCATTTTATTTTAGGTATATCTCCATAAATATACAAAATATAGCAATATAACACTAGGAAAGTATTATAAAAGGTAGAACAAAAATGAGTCAGGGAAGTTGCTAAGAGAGAAAGCATTCCCAAGACATAGACAGACAGACAGATACACAGAGAGATACACACATAAAGATGCCCAAAATTAAAAGTCTATTATTTAAGAACATATAAAATTGTTGAGTTAATTGATAATGTAATTAAAACAAAGCATTACTACAGATGGTATTAAATATCAATATAAAAATAAAAGCAGTTATGATAAGATGCAGAGAGGTTTTCATAAGACTAGTATATCAACTTTTTTTTAATATCTTTGAATCATAAACTGTAGACAATTCCCAGGAAGGTAACATTTACCAATATAAAAAGCAATTGAAAACTGAAAAAATAAGCCTTATCATTATTCATTTTTCAAAGTATATTAAGAACTTGGTTTCAAACGAACACAATTTCACTGGTGTTTATCAAACTTTAGTGAAATAATCTCCTATCTAACATTCACCTTTATGAAGATGAGTTAAATGGAGAAATTCTTCCTATTTATTTTGTAGTCTAAGCAGAAATGATTCCAAATTGGATGAAGAGAACAGCAAATTGAGTTTTTCTCAGATATGGAAGAACAGTTCATACTACATAGAACTAATTTAAAGAGAAAAATCTTTTATCAATAGATTCATGGTTATGCATTAACATTTATTTTATATTCATATTGTAACATTTAGGTCTTGTAAAAATATCTGAACAACATACAGAATATATGTAATTGAATACAAAAGTAATACTTGTGAAACCAAGAATAATTTTGAGTTTATTTTACTCCACTTAATCATAATATATTATGTCTTACTTTTGTCATGAGAGAAGAACAGACAAGAAATATAAGTTATAAAATAATTAGTTTTTGCTTGTTTGGGGGGGGCCTATAGGGATGCACTCAGAGTTTATTCAACTGCTTGCAGGGATAACTCCTGACTTGTGCTCAGGGGATCATATGTTATGCCAAAGACTGAACATGGATCAACCATATGCAGAAAGCACCCATGTTACTCACTGTATCATCTCACAGGACCAAGCAGTTACATTTTTTGTTATTCAGGAACACAATCTCAGTCTGTAGAAAACAATAAGTTCTATTTCTAACTATTAGAATTTATGCAAAGAATTCAAAAGTTCACTGGAAATTTATTAATAGCAAAATATTCATCTTCCTATAGTTTTATCTCTAAGATTGCCTGTATATTCCCTGAAGGCAAATCTAAAAGAAGGATTTTGATTCAAGTAGTTCAATCTTTGTGAATAAGAGAAACGTTTAGGAAATGGATTACATAAAGAAGAAAATAGAAAAAGTAAAAGGGGGTGAATTGTTGTGGTTTTTTTCTCTGGAAAAATGGTTAATTTTACTAGAAATCACATAAACTTTCAGTATTGCTAACTGAAATGAGAGTTTTTCATCCATAGATCCTGTACTTGTACCTCATTGTTTGTAGTGTTTCTTTCATGACAATTTACACTGCCACATCCACCAATTCTCTGCCTCTCTTCTTTATGTGACTCAGGTTCTGAGGTAGAAAGCTGAAAGGGTCCTTTTTGCTTGAAGTGAATATGGTGAAAATGTTCACATTCAGGTACAGCTGTCGGCCACAACTGAGACTGAAATAAGTATAGAAAGAAGCTTAAAATTCATACTCATGTCTGCCTTCCATGCCTCTCAGGTAGAAGAGAAATCATATAAGAGTGATTTCAAGATTAGGTGCCTGCGCTAACCTAGGACGGACCACGGTTCGATTCCCCGGTTCCCCATATGGTCCCCCGTGCCTGCCAGGAGCGACTTCTGAGCAAATAGCCAGGAATAACTCCTGAGCGTCACTGGGTGTGGCCCAAATCCCCCCCCCCCAAAAAAAAAGAGTGATTTCAAGGCAGGCACTTCTTATGCAGTGGATTTCAATCACAGCTGAGAACAACAACTTACAGGACTAAATCTTTTTGTTTGTTTGTTTGTCTGACTTTGTTTTTGTTTTTGGGCCACACCCGATGATGCTCAGGGGTTACTCTTGGCTATTTGCCTCAGAAATCACTCCTAGCTTG
>PVKC010054056.1:0-10036 GCA_004027635.1 Crocidura indochinensis | reverse complement strand
TTTTTTTTTTTTTGGGGGGGGGTCACACCCGGCAGTGCTCAGGGGTTACTCCTGGTTCCATGCTCAGAAATTGCTCCTGGCAGGCACGGGGACCATATGGGGCACTGGGATTCGAACCGATGACCTTTTGCATGAAAGGTAAACGCCTTACCTCCATGCTATCTCCCGGGCCCCTGGTGCTTACTCTTAATCCAAAGGCTTCTTCGGCCTGTAAATGCACTCGCTGCTCTTTGGGTGGAACATGGTTCTCTGCATCTCGTCTCTCTGTGTGTCTCTGTGTCCAAATTTCTCATTTGTAAGAATACGGTCATCTTGGATTAGAGCCCATCTCAATGACTTCATTTGAGCTTGATTGCCTCTGGAAAGAGCTTATTCCAAACAAAATCACCTTCTGAGAGGCTGGGGCTTAGGACTTCAACAGAGCATTTTAAGGAGACACGTTTTAATCTGCAAATACAGATACTTGTCACCAAATAATGCCAAGATCCTGGCCTATGAGAAAAAAAATTCAGAAAAGTCTTTTATTCTTGGTGCAGGGAAGATAGCATGGCTCTTCTTTTTGTTCATATTAACATTAATAGCACATATCACAAATACATATATAATATTTATATAATGTTCTCTACAGCACATATGTATAATGTGTTTCCTAAAAAGAACATTACATTAGCCATTTATATTCATTTTAGCTCAGTATACTGTGTATATAGTTTTACCCAATACTGATTGCATTAAAAAGGTACCAAGTCAACTGTCTGGCCCAAGTATTTACATATTGCTAGGATAGAGTTTGCTTATCCAAGCGCTAACCTTTGTTACAGAAAATGTGAAGGTGAAAGAAATGGTATCCATTATTTTTTTTTTTTTTTTTGGTTTTTGGGTCACACCCGGCAGTGCTCAGGGGTTACTCCTGGCTCCATGCTCAGAAATTGCTCCTGGCAGGCACGGGGGACCATATGGGGCACCGGGATTCGAACCGATGACCTTTTGCATGAAAGGCAAACGCCTTACCTCCATGCTATCTCCCGGGCCCCGGTATCCATTATATTAAGTAGAGCATTTATCTTACACCTGGTCGACCTGGGGTAGATCCCTAGCATCCCATATGGTCTCCTAAGCAGTGCCAGGAGTAATTTCTGAGTTCAGAGTCAGGACTAAGCCCTGAGTTTTATGGGGTGTGGTCCAAAACCAAAGGGAAAAAAGAAATTAAGAGTGATATTAACTAGTGAGATACAGAGACATATGTGGCGATCAGATCAACTTGAAAGCATTTGCAGAAGCAATTCTCACGGGGGCAGGAGGTGGAGAATATGTGAGCACTAAAAACAAAATATGAAGTTAGTCTAGCTCTCTCTCTCTCTCTCATATTGGCAGAGCAGAGAGACCAGAGTGAGTCAGGGTCAGTAGGCCCAGAGGAAAAATCCCCCATCCCCATTCCCAAGTTCCCAGGAACGCAGGGAATGCTCTAGTTTTCTACTCTGTGTTGGCAACCGGAAGTGGACATAAACGGTGCTCAGAGGAGGAACAGGCATCCAGCCTCTGGTTTTGGTTTCAGTTCCTCTTTCCAGCTAAGGGAATCCATCTCCAGCAACATCAGCAGGTGGTGTCCATATGCCTCAGTGACTCCACCAAGCTCCTACTGGGTAACCATTTTTTCTGCAATTCATCTGGGACCTGGGACCTCCAGTTATTTTTTCCAAGTTCTGTGTTCCGGGGCTCATTCTTTGGAATGCTTGGGGGACTGTTTGGTGCCGGATATTGAACCCAGGCCTCTGGCATGCAAAGTATGTGTTCCAGTCTCCAGAGTTATCTCTCCAACCCATGACTTCCAGTTCAGATTACTCCATGTCTCAGTGACCTGGACTTGGTCTGGGAAAAACTTGGAAATTATTTCTCTCCTCCCACATAAAACTCAGAAGAGAATTATACCTTGTCTTCTTTCTAAGACCATCATCTTGGGGATTGCCTGTAAATCTACAGCTAATTCCAGGCACATTGACCCTGGTTGTGTTCAGTTGCTCGACAAAAGGAAAGAACATAGTGACAGGGGTTAGTTCCAAGTAAAGGGAGGACTGGTTCCATTTAGAGTGGCTGGATAAAAACTAGGTGAGCTGGTAATATAGCATGTGCCCCTGATTTTTTTCATCCCTAGTGCTCACAACCACATGCAAACGTATTAAATGATAGACAAGAAGCAGGAATACCACTGATCTGGGTATATAAAATTTGGAATATCAAACTTTTTGAGTGTGTGCGTTCTTGTCTCGCTCTCACCTCTGTCTCGTTTTCTCCCTTTTTTAATTTTTTGGGGGGGCATTTTACAAGCATTGGTGCTCAGGGGTCACTCCTGGCTCTGCACTCAGGATTCATTCCTGGCTATGCTTGGCAGAATATGGGATGCCGAGGATCGAACCTCGGCAGCATGCAAGGCAAATGCCCTCTGCACTGTGCTATAGCTCCAGCCTCATGCCTTTGTTTCTTTAGTTGTGTGTACATATGTAAGCCCGGCTCTCCCCACAGTGCCTGAGTCCAGAGCACTGTTGCTGCTGCCAAAGTGTCACTTGCCTCCCTAAATGTAAGCTCCCTGATCATGACACTCAAAGGGACCTTTGTGAAACCTCTATATTTCTCCAAAGCCAAAGGGGCAGTGAATGGCCTCAGTCACGGTGTGCACATATGCACTGAGTAGCCACATGCTGGGTGGGGCCAACACAAGGTAGCTTTGGGTTTTGGAAAGAGACATATTGGTCAAGTCAGTTAAAAATCAGCCCAACACCCTGTAAAGTCAACTGTGGTTGGAGTTGGATAGATGCCATCCTTCAGCTTAAGCCAAAGACATGCACCTCGCTCTGAGCTAACTAACCTGTGCCCCAAAAAGCCCACTTTTGAAAGGGAGAGAGGAACATGCCTGACCGTTTTTTGGATGCCATCTTAAGCTCCCTTTATTGACACAGGTGTATCAAAGGGATGGTGAGGGCCTTGAATGACCATCTCATTCTACCCGCTGTGTCTTTTGATGGGCATGCCCGGAAATGGTCTCATTCGTAGTGGCCTTTATTTATCTGGTTTGGACAGACCCCCAGTGGCAATGAATGAGTTAAAAATGCAGCTGCACCGCTGGACATTTGGAGCCCTCACAGACACAACCTTACCTTGGCTTTTTACATGAAAGGGGATTCTGGGGCTTTGTGGTCAAGTGTGGGTGTAGTTCTTCTGCAAAATCAAACTCAAATAAATGATTGCCTTAAAATATATATGGACTTAGGGGCATGCATTGGGTGTTTTCCTTGCATTTTATGGAAATTATGAAATACATCACTTCCTGCAACTTCAAAATGCAACTCGCTAAGCTGCTCTGCACGAAGAGGAAGGCGTCCCCAAGACTTGATATTTGTAATTTCCACTACCGCATGGGCTTTCTCTATTTATTTGGAAAGACTGTGTTCAGTCAAGGGACGGGTTTCCTCTGGCTGAGCAACTTTATTATGGTTTGATTTCACATTGGACTGCTCACCTTTTAGGAACCAAATTGTCCGCCCAGTGAAAATGTCTTTCTCTTACAAGGAGCTGGATCTCTGGCTTCATTTCGCAACCTTTATTTGTGCTTGAGATGAACCGTGGCATTTAAACTCTGCTTGATAGCTTAACAGATTATAAGAATAAAACCAGATGGCCCAAACAAAAATAATGCTTTGATTGCTTTCAAATTCAACGTCAAAAATTAAAAACAGCTTTCAAAAAGCTTCGGCTCTCTTTTTCTTTCTTCCAGCTATGACACTGGATCATACGTGTATGCATATATATAAATCTAGATATATATATATATCCCTCCATTCCTTTCCCCAAGAAAAATACTAAAAAATTCGACCAAAAGTTTACCAATGAGGGTGGTGTACATTTAATGACTGAAACCCAACTATGAATATTTCTGTAACCACGGTGCTTAAATAAAAATGTATTAAAGATTTTTAAGAAGTTTACCGATGATTTTTTAAGGTCAGGTGCTTTGATTATTTTTTCTATCTCCCAATTTTTTGTTACTTTTAACTTAAAAAAAACACAGTATCTTACTTCGCCGTTGAATTTTAATGAAGTATTTTTATGCTCCAGTCAAGGTGTTTTTCTCTGTTTGTGAAGGAACGGGAAAGCATTAGCAGTCCATAATTCTTCTTCCACACGAAATGATGAATAATGTGCGGTTCCTTTAACACAGCAATTCGGGAGGTTAGAAAACTAACCGGACCCAGCTTCTCTAATCGTAGTTAAATTGTCCCAACTCATTTCTTTAATTTCATTTTCTAACGCCCTTTAATGTACCTTCGACATCATTAGTATAATCACAAGCTTCACTTTCTTTGAGAGCAGTGGACCAACTAATGCTTAAAAACTGGGCTTTTCAGCAGAACCTCCGTTCTAAAAGGCAGCAGTATGGAAGAGAGTTTGCTGGGGCCAAGTCAGAATGGGACGATTTGAATTTCTAGACTCAAGTGTTCCCAAAGTGTTAGGATTCCTTTATTTGTTTTTCCTTCTTCCCTTCTGCTTTTCTAAAAGCATCAGCCTTCAAACTCAGATTACGTTTGCTTCCAATCAGCTGCAGTTCGAGTTCCCTAAGATAATAGCCTACGGCTTTGCAAGTTTCCTCTTCCCTTCTGTTTCCTTTTGTTTTGACAACAAGATTCTGGGAAAACAATATATAAATGATAACTCTGCTGTCATGAGGATACTGAATTTTAAAAATAAATAACTGTCCACCCGAAAAGCTTCCAGAAACCTATGGAGTCAGTTCCTTTTCCAAACCCTTTCAAAACCAGATGTGGAAAGGCTGAGCTAATCCCCCTCCCCTCTCCTCATGGGAAAAGGCAGATGTGCCTCCAGTGACATCAGAGGCAAAACTCCTGTCTTCTGTCTGCTCACAAGGAGTTTGGGGGTACTCTCTGAGAGACCCTTGCCAACATCCCCAAACTAATCTAGATGTCAACTTCATCTCTTTTCTAAAGAATGTGTGCTTTCTGCGATTAGCAAGCATCCTGTATTTGAAAAGGGCTAAGTGCCCCTTTCCATCTCTTAGCAAGAATCCCTTGATGTTCCTAGAGTGAAACATTTCATAATTTGAGGGGTGGGTGGGTGGGAGGAAGTTCAGGATTTATTAAGATTCAGACTTATTAGGAAGTTCTTAAAGTAAAAAAAAGAGGAAGGGGGAGGAAAACTTAGTTAAGGGAGCTGGTGGAAAAATATATATGCATAATGTACCTTTAGAAAAACAGAAAGATTCTGTACTCTGTTAGCTATGAGGAAAGCAAACAGTTTGTATCCAGGTGTCATTAGCAGCTCTGGTTTGGCCAGGGACTATATAGCTCCGTCCAGGACATTCTGCGTCTCTAATAACTATGTCCTGCTTGCCTATGATCAATGCACCTAGGCTCATGACTTTCACAATGTGCCCTGGATAATTAGCAAGTAAAAACTGGGCTCTGCTATGTAAACCCTGAGACTTGCTTCCTATCAGCGACCTTCTGCAAGACACTGGACAGTAGTCTCCAGGTGAGCATGCCTTCCTTTGCATGTGTTTCTTCGCCTGAGCTCTGTAGACCTCAGGAGCTTTGATGAACAAAGAGTCTGTCCACAGGTCCTGAGATGCAGATTGGAGTCCTAAAGAGGCCTAAAAATTGCAGCAAATTTACATCCTTCCCTTCTGCTAAGAGCTGCCTTTTCTGGCACCCCCTACTCACTTCCAGTCTCCTTTTTCCTCTGCACCCCCTCTCTAACCCCCACCCTGCAATCTGAGCCCATTTTCTCAAGATCCCATTTTTTTTCTGGCTCCACATTTTAGCTAAATGGTAGAAAGGTAACAAATGTGGTGAATTCCCACTGTACTAGGGGAGGCGTGCTGCTTGTAACAAACATCTCCCAACTCTGTCTCCCCTTTCTTTCCCTCACCCCTCTCAACTGCAGGCTGCAAGGAAGGGAGGCAGTACATTTCTCATGACCTCTATTCAGTGAGTTAAGCGTGTGCAAGCTCACGCGCAAATCAGTAAATCAGTTCTGCTCACCCCCTAATCTCTCCCATTACTCCCTGACAGCTCAGTCTGAGACTGTGGCTCCCACTGGCCTCACTTTCTTTGTTTCCTCTGCACACAGAGAGGCCTGGAGTCTCACACACACACACATAGGCATCTACATTTAATGCTCACATCCTGAGGCACACTGTTCCTTTCCATAACAAGAACAGAGGAAACAGACCCTGCCATGTCAAAGTGGGGAGATTTGGACTCAAGGAACCCAAGACACAGTACTAGCCCTCAACTCCTGCCTTCCCTGCTGACTCAGTGTAATGTCCTGCAGGAAGGCACATGGGGCAGTGAGGTGAGTGCCAATAATTGGGTGGAAGACAACTGTCTGGGTCTTAGGAGAAATCTGGGCTTTCTCAAACTCTAATTGGGATTACTCAGAGAGGGAAGAGGATATAGGAAAGAGACTTGAGTGAGGAACAGGAAACATAAGGCTTAACTGCCCACACCAGCCAATAGCCTTCAATGTGGATCATCTCATGGACTTTGAACAACAAAAAATGGAAGAGAAGGTGTGTTTCCTTGGTCTATTCCAGACCTTTTGTACAGAAAAGCTTTTGGTTCAGGGCAAGTAGGCCCTAGGCTTTCAGATGCTGTTAAGGGAGGAAAGGGGCAAGAAAAAAGGAGTGATTGCTCCATCTTCCTGAAGGGAACCAAAACAAATCTATGCAACTGTCTGGAGCAAGCAGTTTGTTTGTTTCAGTCATATTTTTTTTTTACCCCAGACCAGTTGGCATCAGAATTTACTGGGTCTGAATGTTTGTTTTGTTTATTTTCTTTTTGTTTTGCACTGTGGAGGGGTAAGAGGGTTGTCACTGTAGCTTCTGTTTTTGCTTTGGAGAAACAAAACAGCAGTCCCAAGAGTGACATTTTAGAATGAACAAAGGGAACAGGAAAGAGACTGGGTAGACCCTCCTTAGGCTTCTCATTATATTCAAACATCCTGGAGAAAATAGGAAAGTAAGAGGCAGGGATTGGGGGGAGGGGGAAGAGCACCAAGGCACTATCTTGGTGGGCTCTCTGGCCACAGCTTTCATCCCAGAATGTAGTAAATACAACAGTATAAAGGAGGGGAGGGAGGGGGCCGGGCGGTGGCGCTGGAGGTAAGGTGCCTGCGCTAACCTAGGACGGACCGCGGTTCGATTCCCCCAGTTCCCCATGTGGTACCCTGTGCCTGCCAGGAGCGACTTCTGAGCGAATAGCCAGGAGTAACCCCTGAGCGTCACCAAGTGTGGGCCCCCCCCAAAAAAAAAGGAGGGGAGGGAAAAAATAAAGGAATGCAAAGAGCTGCCTTTTTGCCACTGAGGAAAACAAGAGGAAAGAAATGGTAGGGTTGGTGGGAGAGGATGGAACAACAAATAGTACAGCAGGGAACTTGCCTTGCTGGTGGCTAACCTGGGTTCCATCACTGTTATCCCTATGGTCACTGGGACACCACTAGGAGTAATTCCTAAATGCAGAGCCAGAAGTGATCTCTGAGCACCACTGGGTGTGATGCCCCCCAAAAAATAATGAAATGGCTGGGGGAACATGTCTTTTAGCACAAGACCATGCACCTAGTAAGCACTCAGTAAAGGTTTGCCAAAGAGGGACTTCACATCTGACTCCTAGACTCAGGGGTTACTTAACTCAGCGGGGAACAAAAGCCAAACCCTATAATTCTGCATACATGTTTCCTTCAAAATCCTAAGCACTTACTGGTTTCTTTCATTTTCACTTTAAAAATGAAAGTGTAGGACCAGGGAAATAGCTCAAAGGCCAGAACTTTGTATTTAGCACGGGGGAAACTCAGATTCAATCCCTGGGGCTTAGCTGTCCTAGAAACACTGCCTGGAGCAAGCTTCATGCCCCCAAGCAATGAACCAGAAGTAACCTCCACCAGAACCACCAGATGTGGTGACAGAACCTGAACACAAAATCAAGAAACAAAACACACAGACAAAAAAATATGAGGGTCCTGAGGCCAGGAATATGGTTCAGGGGTAGCACTTACCTTGCAGGTGTAACACCCTGAGTTCAAACCTGGCGGTACAAATAATAACAGCAACTAAATGCCTTGAGCTTGGGGAGATAGTTCAAAGGACTAGAGCACTGGCAAGCTCTGGCAGTTGGAGGTCCTGAGTTCAATTCCTGGTTCCAAATGGTCCTCTGAACACCACAGGGTGACCCTGGTAACTTCTGATTTATTCTGCTGGGCCCTAGTACCACTGGGAATGACCATTGACTCCCCTAAGCACTGTTTGGGAAAATACCAACCCTCCAAAAAACACAAGAATGTCTTTGTTGGTTTGGGGACCACACCTGGTGATACTCAGGAGTTACTCCTAGCTCTGTTCTCAGGAGTTATTCCTGATGAGCTTGAGGGACTATATGGGAGTCTGGGGACAGAGCCTGGGCTGGCCACATGCAAAGTAAATACCTACCTGCTGTATTATTGCTCTGACCTCAGCGGTGTCTTTTTTGTTCTTTCAATTTCTCTAGTTATCGGAATGCCTCAGTTGCTGAACCAGGAAGCCTGATGGTTAGAATGATTTGTAATATTACTACTAGAGGTTATGAGGTGATTGATCATTAAAAGGGAATCATTCAGCCAAATTGCAGTGTTTGTCAGGAATAGGCCATGGATTTTTCTTGTTTTCTTTAATGAAATGTGTTGCTCACTGGAAAAAGACAAGAGGGAGGGTTCATACATGTGATACAGGGAAGGTTCTGAGATCCTCAAGGAGAGCAATTGTCGAAGCTTGAATTAAACTGGATCTTTCTCCTCATTTAATGTTTGGCCTCAAAAATATTTTGTTTTCTTTTGGGATTTGGAGCTGTGTGCAAAAGGATACCATCCCTCTGCCGACATAGACTTGGCTTCTGTGTGTGTGTGTGTGTGTGTGAGAGAGAGAGAGAGAGAGAGAGAGAGAGAGAGAGAGATTTGAGACCAAAATAGCCAGGGAAAGTTGCTGCAAGAAGCCAGTGGCTTCATCTACAAACATAAGTGCCCCGAGAATGACACAAAACACTCAGTTCTGTGCTGGAGAAATTATTCAGGGGTTCAGGTGCTTGACTTGCATGTCACTGGCTCTGGTTTACATTCCCAGTACCACATAGGGTCCCTCGATTACCATAGGAGTGACTCCTGAGCATTGAGGTAGGAGTAAGCCCTGAGCATTACAGGGTAGAGCCCCCAAACCAAAAATCTAAAATAATTTTTTAAAGTACAATTCATTTTTCTCAAGGCTGGTAAAGTATAAGGGATAAGACACTTGCAGGCACCTGATCCCAGTTCAAATCTCCCCAACACAGCATCTGGTCCCCTGATTACTACCGGGGTCACTCCTAAGCAAAGAGCCAGAAATAGCCTCTGAGCAACACCAGCGTGTGACTTGAAAACCCTAAATTTATAAATACATTTCAGTTTTCTCTCAAAAGGATTATTTCCTTTCCTTTCAGTTTATTGGAGTTTCACTGACAGCTGCCATGATGTGTAAAGTCTACAGGGTGGTGATTCAGTGTGCACTGCACCGGGAAAGAATTCCTCCCACTAACTTCAGGAATATGGCATCACCCTCCAAATTCATCATTTTGTTGGGTGTCGGATTTTCCTCAGAATGTTTGAATTATATTTATAGACTTTTCTTCTTCTTTTTTGGGCCTTAGAAAATGACCTTTTGCTTGTCAAGACTGGCTCAGGTTTGAACTTGTGATGGGAAATAAAACAAGCTTTTTGTGTTTTGTATATTCTAGAGATCCTCACAAGACAACTTCCAGTGTCCTGTGACTGCTTCCCGGTCAGCAGCAGGAATGAAACTTCTCAAGAGCCTCAGAGGGCTGCTCCTCTTTGCATCCCTGTTTTCCATCTGCTCGGGACATAACGCAGTGACTGTAGCCTGTTCTGTTGACTGGTTGACAGTCACAGTGCAACCTTTCCTGCTGAACAGCAATGTGTATGTCCACTCCCATGAATTATATTTGGGCCG
>PVKC010054055.1:0-10036 GCA_004027635.1 Crocidura indochinensis | reverse complement strand
TAATGGAATTCAGGGGTTACAAGGTAAGCACGGCTGCGGAGAGAGGACGGAGTGGCCACCCTTTTTGGGTACTGGAGAGGTTCCTTGTTGTTCAGAGCCGGCTTGGCAGAAAAGAGGTAGAAAAGGACTAGTCTTTTAATTTCTTTATTTTTTTTTTTTGTGGTTTTTGGGTCACACCCAGCAGTGCTCAGGGGTTACTCCTGGCTCCATGCTCAGAAATTGCTCCTGGCAGGCACAGGGGACCATATGGGGCACCGGGATTTGAACCGATGACCTTTTGCATGAAAGGCAACCGCCTTATCTCCATGCTATCTCCCAGACCCCTAGTCTTTTAATTTCTAAGATAACATTTTAAAGTGGATTCTTGTACTGTATTCTGCCTAGGTTTTCTCAGCAATTATGACTTTAAATTTTTTCCCCCAAGGATGTTTATACACTGATTTACATAGTTGTTCAGAATAGAGTTGTTTCAAGCATACAATGCTTCAGCACCAATCTCACTACAATGTTCCCTTCCCTCCACTGATATCTCCAGGTTCCATCACATCCCCCAGCCTGCCCTGTTGGCTGACAAGTAATGAATTTATTTCATATTACCAGGTCCCATAAAATGGAAAGGAATAGAAAATAGAATTATTAGAAAATAAACCAGTAGAAGTTAATTTGTAATGATTAATTGCTATAGATGTCTTTAAACTAATAGAGGACAACCATATGCACCAGGAGTGAGTGGCTATTCTCAGTGCCACATTCTTGTTTATTTATTTATTTATTTATTTATTTATTTTTGAGTCACATCCAGCAGTGCTCAGGGAATACTCCTGGCTCTGCACTCAGAAATAGCTCCTGGGGGGGGCCCGGGAGATAGCATGGAGGTAAGGCATTTTGCCTTTCATGCAAAAGGTCATCGGTTCGAATCCCGGTGCCCCATATGGTCCCCCGTGCCTGCCAGGAGCAATTTCTGAGCATGGAGCCAGGAGTAACTCCTGAGCACTGCCGGGTGTGACCCAAAAACCAAAAACCAAAAAAAAAAAAAAAAAAGAAATAGCTCCTGGCTGGCTCAGGAACCATATGGGATGCCAGGATTCAAATCAGCATTTGTCTTGGATTAACTTCGTGTAAGGCAAACGCCCTACCACTGTGGGATCTCTCTGGCCCCGACACTCTTGTTCTATAGAGAAACCCTTTTCATGCTTCTTGCAAAACTAGTTTCTAGACTGAGTTCACCAAGCTCTTGCCTATCCATGAGTCTCTGTATAGTTCCATCAAATCTGAATGGTTATCTAGTTGGGTAGAGTATTCTTGGTGAGGTCTTCATTTTGTTGAGTTTTTGTACATATCTTTCCTTATTTTTCTTGCTCATAGAATCTCATTTGTTCTTTTATTATTTATTTATTTATTTATTTATTTATTTATTTATTTATTTTTGGGTCACATCCAGCAGTGCTCAGGGAATACTCCTTGCTCTGCACTCAGAAATAGCTCCTGGCTGGCTCGAGAACCATATGGGATGCCAGGATTCGAACCAGCATTTTTCCTAGATTGACTTCGTGGATTGGCTCATAGAATCTGCTTTCTATTATGGGCTTTCCTTTGTTATATAATTTTCTTTTATGATCTTGCTGCTTTCAATGTTCTGTCTCTATTTGGATTTTATCATACTAAGTATAATGTGTCTTGGAGTTTTCCTAATTAGGTCTACTTTCACTGGACCCTTTTGGCCTCTTGGATATTGATACTTGTAATCCTCAACTTTGGGAAGTTTTAGTGATGCTTTAATTATTGTTTCTTCTTCAATTTTGCCTTTATGTGCTTCAAGGTACTTCAGTGATCCTTTTAATACTCCTTTTGGACTCACCCATAGTTCTCTGCTATATACTGATGATTTCTTTTTTTTTTTTTTTTTGGTTTTTGGGCCACACCCAGTGACGCTCAGGGGTTACTCCTGGCTATGCGCTCAGAAGTCGCTCCTGGCAGGCACGGGGGACCATATGGGAACGGGGGGAATCGAACCGTGGTCCGTCCTAGGCTAGGCAGCAGGCACCTTACCTCCTGCGCCACCTCCCGGCTCCCTGATGATTTCTTTTAAGACTATTTTCTGCCTTCTTCTGTTTTCTTGTGGTTTCCTCCTCATCTAGTACCTCTTTTACCTTTTGCTCAGGTTCTCTTACTCTGCTATTCAGAGCTTCAACGGATATTTTTATATCATCTACCATGTTCTTTTTTTCTCTTATTTCTAACTGTAGTAGTTATTTCTTTTTCCTTTTCTTTGTTTTTGATGTTGAGCCTCACTTTGGCAGTGCACAAGGGTTACTCTTGGCTCTGTACTTCAGAATCTGCACTCCCAAACCTGGCAGGTTTTGTAGACTATATGAGATGCCTGGAGTTGAATTGGGTCAGCGATTTGCAAGGTAAACTTCATACCTGCTCTACTATATCCCTTGCCTCTGTAAGTTTTACTTTTATTTAGACTTTTTTTGGGGAGGTCACACCCGGCAGTGCTCAGGGGTTACTCTGGCTCCATGCTCAGAAATCTCCCCTGGCAGGCACAGGGGACCATATGGGATGCCGGGATTCGAATCACCGTCCTTCCGCATGAAAGGCAAAATCCTTACCTCCATGCTATCGCTCTGGCCTTTTTGTTTAGACTTTCATATTTTCTTATCCAGTACTAACTACTTGTGTTATCATTTCTTTAAACTCACTGAATACCTTCATCACAGTGTCACTAAAGACATTGAGTGAGAATTTACTGGTGTTGTTTATATCTTTGGTGATTTTATTTTTGCCCTTTGATCTTGGTGGGTTTCTTTGTGTTTCCCCCATTGGTTTTCTAGTATTCTTGCTGTGCTGGTGATGAGTCTGTGGTTAGACCTCCTGGGAGATGCTGAAACTGGAAGTTGCTCTTTGCTTTCTCTTGCTGTATGTGATGGTGGAACAGCAAACAGAAGGTCAGGAAAGAGCTATGGTGTGGGACCTGAATCTGGTGAAGGTCATATGTGGCTGCTGAGACCCACACAGCAGGAAGGGGACTCTGTTTCCGGGTCTGGAATAGGCCCAGTGATGTAAGTCAAACCTTATCTGGAATGGTGGAACAGCAATCAGGAGTTCCAGAGTATTTTTTTTTTTTGTAGTTTGTTTTGGTTATTGTTTCACCATGAGATACAAAGTTAAAAAGTCGTTGATGATTGATTTTCAGTCATACAATGACCAACACCATTCCTTCATCAGTGTTCACTCTAAGTACTGCACTATTGCTCCAATATGTAGATGTACTACAGTCTTTAGCCACTCGTTTGTCCTCAGGCATTTGCAATTTTTCTAGATTCCGGTTATTGTGGATAGTGCTGCATTGAAAGCTAATGCCTTTTCTGCATTGCGTTTTTGGGCTCCTAACGTTTACTTCCAGGAGTATTATGACTAGGTCATCTGGAAGCTCAATTTCTAATTTTCTGAGGACTATTCATATTGTTTTCCAAAAAGTCTGGAAATTCCCCCCAGCAGTGACTGAGAGTCCTTTTCTCCTTGCATTTATGCCAGCACTAGTTGTTCTTGTTCTTGATATGTGCCAGTCTCTGATGTGAGATGATATCTCATTGTTTTGATTTATGCCTCCTTAATGATTAGTGATGTGGAGCATTTTTTTCATGTGCCTTCTGGCTATCTGTATTTCTTTTTTGAGGAAGTTTCTGTTCATCTCTTCTCCCAATTTCAATGGGCTAATATTAGTTTCCTAGTTAAACTCTACCAGTGCCTTATTTATCTTGGATATTAGCCCTTTATCGGAGAGGTATTGGATAAATAATTTTTCCATTCAGTGGCTGGTTTTTAATATTGTGGTAATTGTTTCCTTTGAGGTACAGAAACTTCTTTTTTTTTTTTTTTGACCATAATCGGCAGTGCTCAGGGGTCACTCCTGGCTCTGTGCTTACAAATTACTCCTAGGAGGCTTGGGGGAATCATATGGGATGTTCCATGCCTGGTTGGCCATATACAAGGCAAATGCCTTACTGCTGAGCTATTATTGCTCCAGCCCAATGGCAATATTTTTTTAAAATGTATTTTTCTGGGGCCGGGCGGTGGCGCTGGAGGTAAGGTGCCTGTGCTAACCTAGGATGGACCGCGGTTCGATCCCCCAGTTGCCTATATGGTTCCCCCGTGCCTGCCAGGAGCAACTTCTGAGCGAATAGCCAGGAGTAACCCCTGAGCGTCACCGGGTGTGACCTAAAAAATGTATTTTTCTTCTCTTTCATTATTTGCATATACAAAAGCGTGGATCTCTTATGTATTAATTTTGTAGCTGCCACTTTACTATACAAGTCTGTTGTTTCTAGAAGCTTTTTTGTAGACTCTTTAAGATTTTCTAGATACAGTAGCTTGTCATTTGCAAACATCTGCTCTAAGTTTTATTATTTTATTCTTCTTGTCTGCTTTTGGCTCCTTTTGCTGGTTCTTCTCTAAGTTCTCAAGCTATGCAGCCAAATTATTTATTGTGGACCCTTCCTTCCTGTTAGGTACTTTCCTCAACACTGCTTTTGATTTGTCACAATTTTTGGTAGCTTGTATCCTCATTCTCATTAATTTCCAAGAATCTTTTGATTTCCTCTCTGACTCACTGCTTGTTCAATAGGAGCTATTTAGTTTCCTAATAGCTACAGTTTCTATAGTTATTTAATTTCCTAATAGTTTTAGTTATTTAGTATCTCCTTTATTGTTTGTGATTCATTTCTATTTTTAGTGCATCATGATCTGAGAAGATAGTTATGTTTTCTATCCTCTTGACTTTGTGGAGATACGCTTTGTGTCCCAGCATCCGACATTTTGGAGAATGTCCCATATGTATTAGAGAAGAATATGTATTTGGAGGACCAGAGTGGTGACACAAGTTGTAAGGCGTATGTATGCCTTTCCCACGCTAGTCTAGGATGGACTGAGGTTTCATCCCCCAGTGTCCCATATGGTCCCTCAAGACGAACAATTTCTTTCTTTCTTTCTTTTTTTTTTTTTTTTTTTTTTTTTTTTTTTTTTTTGGTTTTTGGGCCACACCCGGCGGTGCTCAGGGGTTACTTCTGCCTGTCTGCTCAGAAATAGCTCCTGGCAGGCACAGGGGACCATATGGGACACCAGGATTTAAACCAACCACCTTTGGTCCTGATCGGCTGCTTGCAAGGCAAACGACGCTGTGCTATCTCTCCGGACAAGACGAACAATTTCTGAGCACATAGCCAGGAGTAACCCCTGAGTGTCACTGGGTGTGGCCCCCCAGAACAAAACAAAACAAAGAATATGTATTTGGTTTTGAGGGAATGAAAACCCATATGTATATGTATATATATATGTCAATAAAAAATTAAATTTCTCTCTTTCATTTTTTTCCTTCAAAGCAAGTATTTTCTTAGTAAGATCTAGTCTAGCGGATTTATTAAGAGGTGACAGAGCAGTATTGAATTCTTCTATTGCTTTTGCTTTGCTATATTGCCTTACCACTTGTGCCACAACTACAAACCCTCGAATCCATTTTTAATTATGTCACATATGGTTTATGTGAATCGTTGTGATTTATTCTAAATGATATTTGGTAGTAAACTTAAGAAAACATTTTAAAGGGGCCGGCACGGTGGCGCTAGAGGTAAGGTGTCTGCCTTGCCAGCGCTAGCCTAGGACGGACCGTGGTTCGATCCCCCGGCGTCCCATATGGTCCCCCAAGCCAGGAGCGACTTCTGAGTGCATAGCCAGGAATAATCCCTGAGTGTCACCGGGTGTGGCCCCCAAATAAAAACAAACAAAACCAAAACATTTTAAGGTTTATGTATTTAAATACTAGTTTGAGATTTATTTATTTATTTATTTTTTGTTAATGTGCCTACTGCACTTACCCTTCCTTGCTAGTTTGAGATTTAAAAAAATGGAAGAATCCACTAGGAAGAATCCAGATGTAGCAGAGGCAACTGGGTACTAATTGGCCTTGACAGTCAGGAATGTGTTGTAGTGACCTTTCTTAAATTAATGTGTTCTGTTCTTTCTCTTAGAGGTGAGGAAATGTTTTTTGGGCTATTTGAAGAAAAAGGTAGAAAGTTAGTTGTTAACCATTTTTTTTGTTATGTTTTTGACAAGAGGACATGGTATGCATAGTGTCATTACTTCCTTTATTTTCTTTATAGTCTATGGACATCTCAGGACAGTAATGGGGGGCATAAGGAGCTATTCCATTTCACTTATCTCATAATTCGTAAAGGGGATGATGATACTATTCTCCGTGGGCCCTTCACACTGAGAATAAGTGATCGGGGCAGAAACTGAATCTATCTTATCCAACATTTTATTTTCACAAAACATATTAAAATTGGACAATTATTTTGAACACAATCTGAACAATGATAATTGTTCAAAACCTTCTGAGAATTCTTTTTTTTTTTTTTTTTTTTGGTTTTTGGGTCACACCCGGTGATGCTCAGGGGTTACTCCACCCGGCCCTCTTCTGAGAATTATTAATCATAAAACTACATATAGAGGGGCCGGGCAGTGGCGCTGGAGGTAAGGTGCCTGCCTTGCCTGCGCTAGCCTAGGATGGACCGCGGTTCGATCCCCTGGTTTCCCATATGGTCCCCCAAGCCAGGAGCGACTTCTGAGCGCATAGCCAGGAGTAACCCCTGAGCATCACTGGGTGTGCCCAAAAACAAACAAAAAACACAAACAAACAAACAAAAAAACTAAATATAGGAAGGAAATAGCAAAATAAACAAAATTAACTGTACTAATTGGTTTACAGGAGGTCAAAGTCCTTTTCAGGTATTCTTTAGTTTCTCCTTCCTTGTCAATTATCAACTGTTTTCTTGTAGTTCCTGTTGAATCATTAGAATAGGATACTGTGGCAGCATCCAATTGCCTATTTTTTGGGGGGGGGTGGCACACCTGGTGGTGCTCAGGGGTTACTACTGGCTATCTGCTCAGAAATAGCTCCTGGCAGGCATGGAGGACCATATGGGATGCCAGAATTCGAACCAACCACCTTAGGTTCTGGATCGACTGCTTGCAAGGTAAACACCGCTGTGTCATCTCTCTGACCTCCCAATTGCCTATTTTATCACAATAACAGAAACTACAGAAATGGAATTGGAGAACTAAAGAAGGGTCAGGAGTAAGAGAAAACATTCTATGAAAGCACAAATAGTTCTTTCTGCCTAATTACCTGACCACTCTCTTAGAATTCCATGTTCCCATGACTTGCTGGTTAGCTTTTAGCTTTGGGGCTTTTTTGGGGGTATTGGGAAAGCAAAGAGAAGATTCAGATTGTTTTCGACGCTTCACCAGAAGGTCTTTGATTATATCAGTTATTTGAGAAGATCTTTCAAAGAGAGGGAAGATTTATTCGATGAGGTCTGAACATTGGTGAAAATCCTATGATCATTATTAAAATATTTTGAGGTAGTCAATGAACAAACCAAAGCACAGTGTAAAATACAAAGAAAGTTTAAGAACTCAGACACACTTCTCACAGTTGCAAATTGTGTGCTTTGTGGCTATATGCTGATATTTAGGACAAAAATTTGGTGGCAAGGCCTATATTGTTTTTTTTTTTTTCTTTTGGGTCACACCCGGCAGTGCTCAGGGGTTACTCCTGGCTCCATGCTCAGAAATTGCTCCTGGCAAGCACGGGGGACCATATGGGGCACCTGGATTCGAACTGATGACCTTTTGCATGAAAGGCAAACGCCTTACCTCCAGGCTATCTCCCGGGCCCCTGTTTTTCTTTGTTTATCTCTTATTAAATTATATAGGATACTCACGATGTAACAACACAAGACACTCCAGACACTGATGGTTAACTTGAAATGTGGCAGTTACCTGGTGTTTATAACAAGTCACCCCAAGGTTAGTGATTTGAAATTATAGTAATTATCTATTTTACTAAAGAAGACACAATTTGGCCAGTTCGAATATTTTTTTGGGGGGGAGGTCACACCCAGCTGCACTCAGGGGTTACTCCTGGCTCTACTCTTGGAAATCGCTCCTGGCAGGCGAGGGAGGACTATATAGGATGCCGGGATTTGAACCACTGTCCTTCTGCATATAAGGCAAACGCCATACCTCCCACTATCTCTCCAGTCCCAAGTCCAAATATTCTTAACTGCTCTGGTGGCATCAGTTGGAACTGAGTGAAGGCTGGAGTGATTCAGTGATTGGTTCCTAGAATCATCTGAAGCTTGACTGATTATCTGGTAGCAGGTACTGGCTGTCAATTGGGATCTTAGTAAGATATTCAGCTGGCACATTTATATATGATTCAAATACTTTTTAGTCATAGTTTGAAGCCAACACAGCCTCTGACTTTCTATGTGATATTTAAGATTTATTTGATAGCATGGTATCTGGGTTCTTTCTAGAAGCAAGTTTTCTTGTAGAATCAGTTGAAGGTGTTTATTTACTCTTTTATGACCTAGTCCTAAAAATCTTATAGAATTCTTGCTACTGCAGTTTTTGTCCCATCCAAAGTCATGGGAAACAAGAATGTACCTTCACCTCTGTGTGAGGAATGCATCAATATTGCAATGGGAGGATATTTATGTTTATGTGTAGTTTTGTGTCTCTCCAGGACCACACCTGGCTACAGGGGCATTAAAGTTCTGGGAATGAACTAGAGTTAGTCACCTGCATGCAATCACTTAATTTTTATACTATCTCTCTGGCCTTCCCTTTCTTCTTTTAAGAAATAATACCCTACTTTTTAGCACTTACACTATATTTGAGAGCTAAAAATAAGAAGTGAGGCATGAGGAAGTACTCATCCAGTTCCCCAAATGCTTTCATCATGTAATTCCTGATTTTATTTGATTTTTTTTCTTTTGGGGCCATACTCAGAAATGCTGAAGGACTCTTTTTGACATGGTGCTTGAGGTAATTTCTGACTGTTCAAGTGATTATATAGTTCTGGGGATTGAATATGGTGAGTCGTCAACATACAAAGCATGCACACAGTTTTTGATCTGTTCCTCAATCTTGTTATTTCCCAAAGAGTGATTCACTGTGATCCACCTGACCCCAGAAATTTCCACATTTCCTATTTCAATTTGTGTCTTTTCATCACCTTACTTAAAGCATCTTTCAACTCCTTGTTTCTCATACTGTAGATCAAGGGATTCAAGAGAGGGGTGACAAATGTATAGACAACAGACACCACACGGCCCATTTTGGGGTTATAGCTAGAACTGGGGCGTAAGTAGATCAGGCTACAGCAGCCATATTGAAGGAGAACTACAGTGAGATGAGAAGAGCAGGTAGAAAAGGCCTTGTTCCTTCCCTCTGCTGAGCGGATCTTCAGAATGGCAGACACAATAAAGATGTATGAGATGGAAATCAGGGAGAAAGGAATTGTAAGGATAATGACACTGACGATGAAGATCATGGCTTCTGGCGTTCGGGTATCGCCACAGGCCAGTCTCAAGATAGGGAGAACATCACAGTAGAAATGAGTGATCCTATTGTGGCCACAGAAGGGCAGATGGAAAATCAAAGCTGTCAGTTGTATGGCTAGAATGAAACCAAGGATCAGGGATCCTATAGACAGCTGTGCACATATTTGCCATCTCATGATGAGGGTGTAACGCAAGGGGTCCCGGATTGCTATAAAGCGATCATAAGCCATGATTCCCAAGAGAATGCAGTCAGCACTGCCCAGAAAGACAAAGAAGAACATCTGTGTGCCACAGCCAGTAAAAGAGATGGGGATTCTTCCCATGGTCAGGAGGTTGACCAGTGCTAGTGGGGCGACAGTCGAAGAGTAAAAGATCTCCAGAACTGCCAGGTTGGCCAGAAAGAAATACATGGGTGTGTGGAGTGAACGCTCTGCCCACACGGTGAGGAAGATGGTGGTATTACCAATGAGACTGCCAATGTACATGAGCAGGAAGGCTGCAAAGATAAATAGCTGTACCTCCAAGATGGGCGAGAATGGCTGGAAGTGGAACTGAATCTCTATGGTTTGGTTTTCATCCCCCATAAAATTGGCACATCGGGTTTTCTAGAACAAAAAAAAAAA